>JASSUY010003628.1:0-25113 GCA_032466535.1 Forpus xanthops | reverse complement strand
TTCCAACAGTTCCATGTCCTTTTTATGCTGAGGACACCAGAACTGCACACAATACTCCAAGTGAGGTCTCACGAGAGTAGAGGGGCAGGATCACCTCCCTCATTCTGCTGGTCACACTGCTTTTGATGCAGCCCAGGTTACAGTTGGCTTTCTGGGCTGCGAGTGCACACTGCCGGCTCATGTCCATTTTTTCATCAACCAACACCTCCAAGTCCTTCTCCGCAGGGCTGCTCTTCTCCAGCTCTTTGTGCCTGAGGGCGCAAGATTATCATGAGAAGTGGCTGATATTGCCAAGTTTTTATTATTTGGGACTACAGAAAAACCCAAAAGCAGCTTACAGTATTTTGCCGTTCCTGCTGCAAAACAACACTGGTGTTGTTTGGATGCAGCTTCAAGGTAGAAAGCCCCACTGTCTGAGAGATAAAGTCAGCAACTTTTTAGTCATTAAAATATTATTTTTAATAAACAGTTCACTTATTCTCCAACTTCCTTAGTTAATTATTTTATAATCATAAGAATTATCTCATTGCTCCTTACCCCTAGAAACTGCTTGTTTGAATTCCTCAAGCTCTGCTAAGAGCATTATATGAATCATGTTGTATAGTCAGTGCATCAGACTGAGGTACCAAGGTAGTTTGGGAGTTCTATAAGTCTTGTTTGGACCCAAGCATGTTCTCATGCAGGCACACACCTCACGGGGAAGGGAAACAGTATTGGGGATATATATATATATGTCCCATGCAGTAGGTTGCAGTCTCCCTGCCCAGACCAAAACGGCACATGCTCCTGCTGAAGCATGGCAGGTCCAAGTCCTCCTTGAGCAGCACAGCGCAGGTTTGTCCCTGGCACTGCACAGTTCAGCCTTCTCAGCACTGTCACATCAAACTGCTACCAAATTCTTGGCAGTTGGGAAGCAATTGCTGCCTGGGAGGCAGCGTTACATACAGAAATAGCAGAAACAGGAGGGTTCTGCATGTGCTGCAGAGAGATTTCAGCCAGAACAGAGTTGGGCACAACAAAGCAGGAATTGGTTCTGCTGAGTGAAGGAACGGTTTGATTTTTGTTACTCTGGTGCCATTCAGGCTCATCCTCAGTCTGTGCTAGAGCAGCACATGCTCTGAACTGTTAAAGAGGAAAGGCATAAGCAAAGCAGCAGACAAACCTGCACTTAATCCCTCTTGACCTCCTTCCCCAGCCCCATCCTGGAGTTGAGGAGGGCTGGTTGAAAAGCAGAGCCTGCTTCCTGCCCTGAGAGGAGCCCTTGGCCAAGAACACAACCATAGGCAGGGATGCCCTGGGAATGGGTATTTCTCCTTCTTCCACCTGAGGCGTCATATGACCCAGACATGGATAAGGGCAGGAGGGAAAGGGCTTTGTTCTTCACTTCCCTTTGAACTGGCAATTCGCATCAATCCTTCTATTTTCACACAAAAGGGTATTTGGTAATTTTCTGTTCTGTAACAATGGGTCTGGTATTTCCGTAGTGATGCATATTGTTATAACCTCTCTCTGCTTTGTTTCCTTGACATATTTTTTTATTAAAAAGTCTTCCCAGCCTTAAATAAGTACAGAATAAGTGTGGTCATTCTGGGAACATGAGAGGCCTGATTATCTGACCATCAAAGCCTATGCTGTAAACAGGATACTAGTAAACAGGAACTGAACCCCATATGGAGAGTTTGTGGTTTTCTTCAGCCTCTGTTTGTTATGTCTTACATCCTGTTAATTATAGAAAAAGAGCTGGAAAGTTGGAAATAAGCTTTTCTCCAGATTATTTCCAGCTTCCCTCAGATAGAAATGCAGTATAGTACTGTCTTACCTTGCTTTCTTCAGATGTAAAGCATTAAGACAATTCATTCCAAGGGGATCACTTTTCAAGAGGATTATAAGTAGATTTTTTTTAATTACAGAATTAAAATTAAGATCTTAGCATCTTATTTAGAGAATCTTTTAATGTTTAGCACAGCTTTTCAGTGTAGTCTTTGGAGTTTGAGAACTTTTGATACCTTTTAAAGACCATTTATGATTGGTATAATTCATATCTAAGTAAGCAGGTTCTTAGAATAAAGATTTTGTTGCACAAAAATCAAATAACAGAATTTACTTTAAAGTCATAGTTTTCATGTTATCTGTGTTGTTAGGAGATCTTGCTAATAATGTATCTTTCCTAGCCTTCTGGCATTGTTTGTTTTACTAAAACACATTGTCCATGCATCCAGAGCTGGCCAAATCAATGGGCAGAGTAGACAACTAAGCCTATGTTCCCACTGCTTTAACTTTGATTTACATGAATGATTGCCCATCTTTCCAGCATGGTCTAGTATAGTATTCCAGTGTTAGCAAATTGATTCAGAAGCAAAATACTGGAAAGCGTTTATCTCTGAAGTTTTACCTTTTGAGGTACATTCCCCATTTTTCTTAAGAAACTACGTTGGAGATTTGGTGCCTGTTGGAGCCACATCAGAGGAATGGTGTAAGGGGCTCATGCTTTGCTTAGACCTACTGTTATCAGATTGGACTATGGTTTTGCAGAGCAAAAAAGTCAAGATCTGTTTGGCTCAAGGATTCATGTTATCTGTGGTGAACTGAAAGTACCAACCACTGCTTGCGTTTCTTAGACAGCCCTGAACTAGAGACCACAAATAAATCTCCTGTTATGTTATTTTTCAGCTCTCTACTCTCAACGCTGTTTCTTTAAACAGCTCTCTGATGCTAACCATCTGCTCCAAATTGCTCCATTACTCTTAAGCTCTGTAAGGCCAAGTCTCGTGCAGTCTATCCCCAGCAGCAAACTCAGCATTCAGGTTTAGGCCAAGTCCTCCCTCTGTGGTGCAAAGCCTCAGTTGCTATCGGGTCTCATCCCCAACGGGAGGAAGATAGGAGGAGCTCTTCTGTCCCATATCCCCAGGACTCGAGGCCTTGCAGCATCTCCAGTCCTGGGACTGCCAATGGGAGAATAATGGTAGGATTACAGGATCAGCAGAAAGAATTCAAGAAATGTCAAGAGACTTGGCTTCTTAGGAACAATAAGTTTTGGATGCTATAAAAATGGTCAGTTCTGGCATAACTCTGTTCCTATTACACTCAAGGAATAAAATTCCTACAAATTTTACCAGGAGCAGTGTGGCTAGTGCTGAGAGGTTTTGAAAATCCCACTGTATAGCTGCACCCACTTTATGTGCCCATTTTAATGACATGATTAATAAAATACCAATGGAGCTCCAAACAGTTCTGTGTTCATATTCCAAAGCAGTTTGACTCATCCGTAATCATAACCAGACTTCCAATTACATGGGATTTTAATTGTTCTCCCTTTAAGGATAATTACTAGTACTTTGAAAAAAATTACTATGAGTAGCTGGTGATGAGTAGGAATAGGCATCCTAGCTTCTCTCAGTCTGTTCTGTCATTTGAGTTACGAGGAATGTAATTGGATATGTGACACCCAGACAGAGAGTGGTTTCCAGGATCTGAGTGTGCTCTGTTTCAGTTAATGTGTTAATTTGGGTTCCATCTTCTCATTTGTTCTGCTTTGATCTATCATTTCATAAAGCTAAAGCACAGATTAAGTGTGTGTGCTTGATTTATGTGCAAGTCTGCATTTGCATACACATTAATATTTTTCAAGTTTTGGTCCAGATTTCTGCAAGCCATGGTATGGAGTAATCCAAGCTGTAATTTCATGCTGCATGACAACAACTGGTGTGAATAAAATTGTCCTGTGATTTGGCCATATTCACATACCAGAAGCTATTTTCCATTTGGAAATTTTGAATATTGCCAATTGAAATCTATCTGTGAGCAAGCTGTAAAGTGAGGCATTGCCTGAGCCAAAGGCCATGAGCAGTCAGCTGAGTCTCATGTTCAGTATATCTAGACTTTCAAACACATGACATGAAAATCTCAGCAAGTGAGACTTCTTCCTTTTGCCTGAGAATAAAGAACCAAGGACTCTATTTTCTGACTAAGAGGACAGATAGGACTGAATCTTCCAAAGTGGTGCTTGAGAGGTTAGATTTGTGACTGTTCACAGCACAGGGCTGTTTTTTGGCATGATTGTGTTTATACTCACCTAGTTAAAGCACCAGTGCCAGGATTCTGCCGCCATTTATCTGTAAACACAGATTGTATAAGTGTGTCATTATATAAGGATGTCATTCTGACAGACTGGATCTTTAAACATTTAGGGCTCTGGAAAGTCAATTTGCTTTCTTTGACAGCTAGCCCAAAGGGGTTAGCAGGGCTGCTAATATCCAGAAATTATTGTACTTCTGTAGTGCTTACTTTTTATAATACATGTAGGATCCTTTGAGACATAAAGTAATACAATAGTACAAATATAATCATATAATCCTTTAAGTTTTATTATAGTAATTATTTGTATTAGATGAATATTGTTTTAATAACGCTGTTTGTCTTCAAAGTATGCCACAAACTCCATATTATAATTAATTTTATTATTTAAAAGGTTTCCAGTGGGAAATTCTGCCTGTGAAATCCTATTCCAGTGATACTTCCACGCTCCATCGCGAATCGGTGTTCAAGGCCAGGTTGGACAGAGCCTTGGGTGGCATGGTTTCGTGGGAGGTGTTCCTGCTCATGGCAGGCTGGTTGGAACTGGATGATCTTAAGGTCCTTTCCAACCCTAACTATTCTATGATTCTATGGTTCTATGAAAAAGCGGTTGGAATACCAACCAACAACTCTGCCAAAGAGATCTCAGACAGTTCAGATGTTGGGTGGATGTCTCCAGTTCAACCTCTGTACTGCAGACTTCAGCTGAGCAAGTGGGACTTGGCACTCTCTTAAATAAGTTGCCTCTGAGCTGTCAGATAAGCTGGATCTCTCTGTTGGTTGAGAAAGTTTGACTTTGCTGGAATTAAAAGCTCTGCTTGAGTTAGTTTGATTTCTGGTTGATTGGTTGGCTTCAGAGATGCTGGTTTGTGTTTCTTGTGAAGTATATCTGCCCCATTGCTGCTGTGGTTTGCATCTTACAATTGAGAGATTTGTGGGGTTTAAAGATTTTCACATTTCCTAGAAATGATCAACATCTGGGTTTGCCTTCCAATGTATGAAATTTATTCAGTGGAAATATCAACTTAAATGTGAGCACCACGTCCCCTGCCCTTGGATGGTTAATGATTTGAGCCTCCTGCAGAGGGATATGGCTGTCCTGCTGGTTCATGGCTGGCTCATCAGAGAATCTGAAACTGTAAAGGTTTGTGGCTTGCCCAGAGCCACCAAGCCATTATCAGATCTGGATTCAAATCCAGAAGTAGATGGTTTTGAGAGCTGCCCTCTCAGTTTGAAGACATTGCTTTCCCTTCATTTTGTTTCTTCTTTGTAAATGCATAGCAAAATTCTGCCTCCTTTTAGCTTGTCAGAATAATCTAATCCAGACATTTCTGGTTTAAATTATAGCCTTTCCCAGCTAACAAACTTCCAGAGCTAGCTTTCCTTTTAATCCCTTTTTATTTATTTATTTTTACATATCTTGTCTTAACAAATTATGTTGCTTCATGTCATCCTAAAAGATGTGGTATAAAATTAAAAGAAAAGACACTTTGTAATGTATCAAAATGTTATTTAAAAAAAAACAACAAAATGTTTGTCATTTATTTTGCTCACAAGTAATCCCAAGCAGCAGCACACTGTGAGGTTTTCTGTGAATGCATTTACAATAGGAGCCAACCACACATTTCACTGAATCAACAGGCTTGTCTCCAGATATTTATGACATGAATGTTGAGACTTCTGTTTAGTCAGCCATCCCCGGTGAAAGCAGCATTTCTGATGGCACCTAAAGAGATTAGGTGCATGATGTCAAAAGAGTCTTTGAAACACCTTGAAAATCACTGAAAACACACCTTTGATGGCAAACCATTTAGGATCTTGTAAATGCTGGCTGAGTACCTAATTCCCACGGCAAAGAGAATAGAAATGCAACACTCCCAACAGCTGCAGCCAGCGGTAGCACAGCTATCTTCACCATCACCAGCAGAGACAGAACAGCATTTTGTCACAGGAGCTGAGAAACTGCCATTAGCTCTGGATGTGCTACGTATAAAAAAATCATTGTCTGCACAGCTTAAAGGCTGACTTTCTGTCACTCCCAGGGAGGATGCTGCCCTTTGGTTCACCCAGGGAAGGCTGATTGCCTCTGAGCTGGGACTCTCTGGCTCACTTCTGGTGGAGGACTATGTGCTAGTCAACAAGTTTCTCATTATTTCATGTAGCGTTTGCAGTTTGAGTTAACTCCAGGACAAACAGAACTTTCTCCTGTATTTGGGGGTCTATCCACAAAGTCACTAAGAGCATTAGCAAACCACATAACCTGGGGATGCAAGGCAGAGGCATATTCTGCAATGACTTCTTGGGTACCCAGGGCAAAGGAGACTGATCTGTGAGGCTGATGCCAACCTTGGTCCCTGTTCCCCAGCAGCCTCCTCTTACCACAGCCCCTTTGAGTGTCATCTGAACTATTTTTCCAACTAGAGCCAGACTACTTCATCATGTCCTCAGTATGAAAAAACTTGTGAAGGGGGCAACCTTTGATCCCTAAAAGCTTTCAGAAGTGTTAATTTCATGTCTGGAATACTGTCACGAAGTGGCTGAACTCCAGCACGTAGAAGAGCACAGGCGGCACCCGGGGGTGAATGCAGGCTGCTCAAAACTGTGCCATGTGGAGAAGGGCACTTCTTGCTAGGCTTTGTGTTCAGGCTTTTATGATTCCTTTATTATTAGGGACCCTTATCGTAGTTCATTTACTTCCATGCTTGTGGTTTTGCTGCTTGGGAGCAATTATAGGATCCTCTGATTCGTGCTAAGGGAAGAACTGACATTTAGACAGTGAATTATGTGGCTATTTTTTGGTGGACTTTTGTTGGTATTGAGCTAGAAGATGCTGACGCACTTAGGTCCAATTAAGCTGGTGATTATCTTGCACATGGCCACACAGCATATTTTGTAAGCTACACTCCTTGACTGGTTGAAAAGGAAATATTGATAGAAGTTTGAACACAAGCTGTTACTGATTTGCCTTTGCTGTAATAAAAGCAAGCTCCTAATTAAGATCCACTATGCTTCTTTACAATGCATTTTTTATTCATTATTTGCTTTGATTTTCCAGAATGTCTATGCTCTAACCATTTCATTTTGTTTTGGTTTTTTTGTCCCACCAGTATTGATGTCACATGGAGATCTCATCAACAACATCATAAAAACAGTGCTAGGAAAAGCCACAATATATTGCATAAAGTCCAGAAGGACTGAAAGTTGAAGGATCTCTCTCAGGAGATGCATTTTTTCACTGGTGAGTAGGTGGAGCCTTCTTATTTTTCCTGGTTGCAGTCTAGAACAAGCCAAGTTGCCGCAACTGATATTTTAGTGTCATTGATCATCTTGCTGAAACACTTTGACAACAGCAGTATTTTTTTTTCCCCAGGCCCCTTGTTGTAAATTATATATGTTTCATACTCCATTATTAAAACCACTTTTCTTCCATTTAAACAATGTCATTTCTTGAGGTGGGAAGAGGATTTCTTTGATTGATGACCATTCATTTGGAAGTAGAAATGGTTTGCATTTTCTGAGGCTGAATTTAGATCTGGCAAAAAATTTATTGCAAAGTCTGAAGTTGGGCAAAACTCTTCAGAGCCCTGAGGCTGGAGTGGTGGTCAGAAGACACTCCTAAAATGAGCTGAAGGCAGGAATTTTAAGGAGGAAAAAAGAAAAAAACAGGAATGTTTGAATGTTTGGTTTCAAGCATCTGAGGGGATTAAAAATTGCACCCATCGTGGAATGTTTAATTCAGCCTCAAATATGGGGATTTCAGGCCAAAATCTGTAGTCCCTTTGTAGCATTTCAGAGATGGAAAGAGTGTGGAGAAGTGCTGCAGCTAGCTCTTGTCAGAGCAGATCACTCCCTACCAGCTGGGGTAGGTGAGCGTGTGGCTCCACTGCTGCAAAACTGGGCGGTTGCCCTGGCCGCAGCTAGCCCTGAAGATCAGAATTACTTTCTCCACGCTCCCTCCTCTTTCTCATAGTTTTTTTCAGATTAAACACTGATCAGATGTAGACCAGCTAAGTTTTTTATCCTTTGTCAATTATCTTTCTGTGAAAAATCACCTACAGACAGCCAGTCTACTCCTTTCCAATATGTTTACTTATTTCAGGCAAGTAGTGCTCCTGGGCTCATTAGTTCAATTCATTGTAAACCATCTTTTTTTATCTGGTATATTAACGTTTCTTATTGGAGCGAGCTTCTTGCTTATTCTAAAACTGTATCAAACATCCTGCCATTTATGGAATATATACAAATAACATGTGCTCATGGGGTTTAAGAGGATGAAATACAGATGGAAGGTTGTTTTCTCAACAGAAAACATGGGCCAATCCTAATGTGCTGCAGACTGGCACAGCTGCCCAAGGACAATGCCAGTTTGCTGTAGGAGAGCCTAGACACATCTTCCTAAGTATTTTCCTATGCAGGCTTTATCACTCCTGCAGCTTGAGCTGCATCCACAGCACACATCTCTTTTACAATTACTTGCCATGGCTGCAGCAAGCTTGCAGAGCCTATGCTTTTACCCCCCTGAAAGTGATTCTGAGGATGTGTGTTGGGGCAGCAGCATGAATACAACTTGTGTTTATCCCTTGGGCTGTGAGGCCGGCAGCTGCTCCTATGAGGATGATTTGCATATGGCCTTGGCATGGTTTTAAGTGAATCAACTGTTCTTCATGGGTGGGGACAGAAAATCTGTTTCCTTTGGACTTGCAGTCATTGCTGTAGCATAAAACCTTCATTTGGAGTGCAAGAAGATTGATTAAAGAAATAATGATCTTTCAAAATGAGAGTTTTTAAAGTCATTAAAACCAGAAAATAAGTGGTGTGAGAAGATGAGCAAAGAGCACCTGTGCATATTCATAACCATCTAATTATCAACCTCTTTTATTTTTGAATGCTAAACTCTGCCTCTCCTCATCCTTCCATGCTCCTTGGTAACAGGGCAGTTTAAACCTGGAACACCAACAGTCCAGCAGTTAGTGTCAAACTCATTAATTCACATCACACAGCCTCAATAGCTTACTACTTTGCCATATAATACCTTATTTCTGTGCAGGTATCCATTGGCTGAACAAGGAAGGGGAATCTGGAACAAGTGCATTGTGGCATTGTGGGTATTGGGTGGCAGACCCTTTTGAGTCAGTTCCACAGTTTTTAGACTCTTTGATTTCAGTGGTAATCTGGCATCTATACAGCAGTCAGGGATTTAAACACCACTGTGTGTCTGGTCTTTCTGTTTTAAGAAGAAAGGATGGAAAAATGACATCTCCAAAGTCTGGGTGGCATGGAGAAGTTGAGCAGGGAATGTCTCTTCCAAGAAAACAGGAAGGAGGTATCAAAATGAAATGAGCAGATAGCAGATTAAGAGTAAGGAAAAGGAGATTCTGCTTAACATACGGCTTATTTAATCTATAAAAATTTCTTTAGAAGACATTGGGAATGCTGAAAGTTTATGTGGGTTCAAAATTCAGTGAAGAAAAAACCATCCACACCTATCATATCTAGTAATAGTACCTGCAATGCTCTTGCTAAAGAACTTTGGTGGGGATCACTACAGCCATTTCTAAGGCTCTTTTGGAGTCTAAACAGATATTCCACAAGGCAGCTTTGAAACTTGATGAATGCGGACAAATCACTTTGAAATTTTTGGATGAAAGGGGCTGCATAGCTGTGAAGGCTAGCCCAAAACTTGCTTTGTGCGATGTGAGAACGATAACTGAGTTGACAAAACTCATTAAACTCAGCACCTTTATCATATGCTATAATCTGTAAGATGTTGCAACACAGAATCTTGGCAAGTTACCAGCACACCATCAACATATTTTGGTTACAGAACAGTGACCAGGTGATAAGCTCCTACCTGCAAGCATCAAGTGCTCCTGGGATGGTGTATTAGGAAATTCTCTACTTCTGCCCTGACAGCTTTGTGCTGGACTGGAGGGGTGAGGAGCTGCCCCCACCAGTGACTCTGGCTGTTGTCAGCTCATGAGGCAAAAGCAATAGACGTGGGCAGCAGTTACAGAAAGCTTCTTTGAAAAGCTCTGTGCAGATTTCACAATTAGGACACATGTCAGTCTTTTGGGGATTACGACGAGCCTGGTCCTTCTCATGCAGCTGATCTCTTCTTGGAGGACATAAGGGTTGTTTTTCTGTTTTTGTCATTACAAGAAAAGCTAATTAAGGTTTGGATCATGGACACTTTATCATGGGGGGCAAAGAGATTGAAGAGGCTTTTGGCAGGGCAATAGCATTTTGGAGACACTTCGTGAGAATCCGGATTTCTCGCTGCCATCTGGAATTGAGAAAAAATAAGTAGGTATTATGGAAGCGTTTTCCTAGATTTTCTTACAGTAAAATACATTGTAAATAAAATAAGTGCAGTGTTTTAGCAAAATGGTCTGCATAGTCTATTGTTGAGTTCATAGGGAAATGTAACAAACAGTATTTTCAAGCGGCTTTGTATTCCAGTGGGACGATTTCACAAGCTTGCTCTTAGCACTTATAGAACCCTTTATATTCACAGAGCTCCTGAAAACAACAAGTTTGCTAAAAAGTATATAAATAAAAAAAATAGAAGCACTATTTTTAGCACTCTAATGGCTACAATAATAGAACATTGACAGTAACTTCATCAGTTTCAATAGGATACCACTGTGCTTGGTCCCTCTCCAATTCCAAACTGGCTCAGCACAGATGAGCCTGGCTTACTGTTTTGAAGCTGGGTAGGCGCACTGATTGGGGTGGGCTGTGTCAATCTCTTTCACCTACTGCTGAAATGCAGCCTCTGCTGTGATAAAACCACACTGGCCTTTTCTGAACATCACCAGAAAGTCGTTAGCTCTGGCTTTCTAATGCAGAAGCCTGAACTTGAGAAAAGCAGGTTTTCAACTGGAGCGCTTCTCCCTTTTTACTGATTTTTGACCTTGACCTCCCAGTGAAGCCTCTCATCTGCTTTTCCTCACGTTCCTGGATTCTTTTCCAGCATTTTATGACAGATAGCAGAGGCTCACTCCAGGCATTGAGCACCTACTTTGGCATAAAGGGACCAGCATAGGGAGTAGGACTGCCATGCCGTTCCCATCCCATGTCTCTCTGAGCCAGGAGCCAGCCATCCTCACTGTCTCTTAGCAGCGTATCCATTGTCACTGTAACCCTGTTGTTTCTCCCAAAATGTAACATGAATCCAGGAGCTGCTTTGTTGAACTATAATCTGGGTCAACAGTGTCTGGTAGGTTGAAAGGTCATGCTGAAACCCCATCTGTTTTAGCTCTCCATTGGAACCATGAAAGTACTTTAAACTTGAGATGTTCTGTAGCATTCCTAAATTATCAGTAATGTGTAGTGACACCAAGAACTGTGGTCTAGAAATGCCATGTTTCTCTCCTTGTTTTTTTTTTGATCTAACTGGGTGAAGCATCAGATTTAGGAAGTAAATTCAAGTCAGCTGGACATAGGTCAGTGGCTGTATGTGGAAAGGGATGGTATGGTAGGTGCCTCTGGCCCATAAAAAAAGCCTGTCCTACTGAGATCTGGCTCCAGGGCTTATTAAATACCAGCCATTTTTGACTAGTAAAAGACCAAACAAAATGTATTTTTTCTCCTTTGATGATTAAATTCAGCCTGAAGTGAGGGGTATCATTTATATAAACACTTGCTTTTACGTATGTGCTGTCCTAAGAGATTAGCACATTTACATGCTTACTTTCAAGGCTTTTTTTTTCTACTTTCAGGTGATAGCAAATGTAACCTACAGACTGAGGGAAGTGCCAAGGTGTCAGGGAGGGTAAGGCACACCTGCCTTTTCTTTGTCACTTGGGATCCAGCCAAGTGTCTTCAGAATCTACCTTGGAAATGCTCAGCCCTCTGCTTCCCACTGCTCCTCGGCCCAGTTCCAGAGCTCTCCTGAATCATTTCCAGCACCATTAACTTCTGTGTGCATCAGGAACCCCTTTTTCAGCACAATTAATTCAGGAACAAATTCACATGGGAAGAAGGTCAGGAATACTGACACCTTTATTTCACTCTAGGGGCAAGTGTAGGTGAGGTCTAAGTTTCTCTGATCAGTTCATCTATTTATCCATTTTTACATTATGGTCTTCAAGCAATAAGGGCTGACTGATGTAGGGCTGTGCTTGATCGGTTAGTGCTGCGAAATGTTAAAGGAGTTTTGCTGTAAACATGGGGCAATCAACAAGCCTGAACTTCAGCAACATTTTGTAGTTTTTTCAATGTCTCTGTTGTGCTGTGTAAGGCACAACTGAACTGAGGGCAGTGATGAAACACCCCACAAGTGATTCTGGCTATGCTCAGGAGAGAAAAGTATGCCCCCAGTCTGCCTCCCTCTCAGAGAGCATGTCCCTCCAAGACTGTTATTACTGACCCAACCACGGCACCCAAAATCATCCAAGTTACCTTGGAAATAAGCCTTTGCAAACTCAGATGGGTAGGAAAGGAGAAATGTGTGGCTGGCTGGGGGTGGGGACGCGGGAGAGGGCATTGCAATTGCATGACTGTCAATAGATGGGTGTGATTTTTCACACAGGGCTTTTTTCCTCCATTAGAGACCAAAGAAAACTGTCTGGCACTGGGACTTTTTAGGGTGTGGAAAGTAGGGGCAGCTTCTTCATACTGGAATGTTCTTCAAATGTCTTCTCCCACTAGCAGCCCCTGCGCTGTTTGGAGAGGGCGCAGACCTGCCCTGGGGCAGGACAGCTTTCTGTACACATATTCCCAGCACCTCAGTGACAGCCCCAGATACAGTGCGAGTTTGAAGCTGGTCTATAAACCAAAGACCACACTGGTTTCTATTATTTATGGCTAACACAGAGATGGTGACACCCTTGGCAGCCTCCTCCTGCCACCTTTAACCTTTCAGCTCTGTCTGCTGCTTCCCCATCCTGAAGTAACACAAAAATGAGAACCAAACTCCTTGCTCTGGACTCCAGTGTGATAATTGAGCGGAGTCACGCTAGCTACACAGAGACAAATCTGCAACTGATTATGAGGTTTTCTTCTCAATTAATTGTCAGAAGCAAAGGGATGTTTGATGTTTAATGTCTTCTTCTTCTTGTTGTTAAATGCATTCTCTTTGCCACCAGTCCTCAGACACTGGGAATCCACAGAACTGTACAAAACAAAGCTGCAGGGTTGTCAGTGTATTCATCCGTAATCTGTCTCAAGCTTTCATCTGCTGGTTTGATGTGACACACAGGTCTGTAGGAGAGCTCAGTTTTAGATTTGTTGGCAAAGTGACATCAGCATCTTACTTGGGGGCACCAAATGAATCCTAACCTCAAGTTCAGGGCATGAGATTTAGATGCTGTGCATATTCTTTGGTCCAAGAGAGGGAGGATGCATCTCTTCTGTGCTCTGTGGGCATATACCTGATTGTGAATGTGTCCTCACACATCTGTCTTCCGACAGACAAAGACAATTCCTCTAAAAATCTTCCTTGGAGCTGATGTTTCTTCATGTGGCCTGAGCCCAGGAACAGTCCTTTGGCTGTCAGGAGTATTTGCAGGGGGAAAAAGTAGGGAAACACCAATGGGAAGGAGGTTAGCGGGAGCTTTAAAAGGTAAGAGTTCTAAAAGGGAGAGGGATCAAGATGTGCAATGTGCAACTGAACCAGCGTCTGTTTTTACAGAGAAAACATGGGACCCAAAGGGCAATTAGGCTGTAAAACCCTCTCCTTTTGTACTGAATTCATTTTTATTTTTTAAAATGGTGAAAACATTGACAGTTTGTGGCCTTTATTGTATCTTCAGGAACGGCAAACTCCTCCAGGATTTTATAAATTTAGAGGCTTTAGAAAGGCAAAATCTGTTCAATTCTGAGATAGGAAGATGAAGCTCAGCATCCTGGGGTATCTCAGTGCTGCTGAAGCAGCTAGCAGAGAGCACCTGTGTTGTTCAGAGAGCAGAATACCTCCGAACTAGTCCTGTGT
Organism: Forpus xanthops; assembly: GCA_032466535.1. Lineage (NCBI taxonomy): Eukaryota > Metazoa > Chordata > Aves > Psittaciformes > Psittacidae > Forpus > Forpus xanthops. The sequence continues at coordinate 11,105 of JASSUY010003628.1, read as the reverse complement.
GTGAAATCTTGATCTCAATTAGATCAGTGGCACAATCTGCGCCTGTTCCTACAGGGCTCAGTTTCAGCCTTAGTGTCTTCCATAAGGCTGCTCAATACTGTTGGGACTCAAAAAGTCAGCACAACTTGAAAGATTTAAACTAATTCTATTTCAGCAGATTACCAGCAGGGCTCTGATTAAGACTTCCAGAATTCCCGGCTCCAAGTCCTCTGCTGTGACCACAGGCAGGATTGAACTGATTACAGAAAGTCTTGGGAGGCTCATTAGTTTAGATCTAATATTTTGAACTTTCAGGAAGATCTAATGTAGATTAGAAATAATTAATAGCTCTATAAAAAGGTAAAATAGAGACTGGGCTCTTGTAACTTGGAAATTGCCAGAGAAAACAAGTAAACCATTCTTCACTAGACTTTATTTAAGTATTTATTTATGTATTTTAAGTTACCATTTACCTAAGATAAATACCTCATACTTTTCAGTTTTAGAAACAACATGATGCCATATTTCACTTTAGAAACCCAATAAAATACATATTGGGGTACTATACATCCTTTTTCAGATTTTATAGTGAATCTCATGTTGTATCTGTGATGGTTTACATTCTCCTTAACCATTTTATTACAGCTAGAGGGGAGGCTTACGTATGTATGTTAACAAAGATATATGCATATAAAATGAATAATTGGCAAATTCTAGCAATTCTTGATGTGCTGAATGAACTGATGTGCTGAATGGGATGGGAGGACAGATTTGGGGTAAATCTCAGCACTGCATATGAATCTGCCTCATTGATTTTTCTAATGCAGTTCATAATTTCCCTTGGATGCTCTGCAGAAGCAGAGTTGATAATTATTTGTTCAGCCCAGATGCACAAGTCAGTTGTGCACCATGTACAGGCCAGCTGGCATTTCTCCTGACTGGACTATGCTTTTCAGGCATACAAGTGCAGAGATCCCTGATTATTAGAGGTGGAGGTTTAAATAACGTACAGCTAAACTTCAGCACTGCCTGCTTTGGTTGAAGGTTTTGATTCTCCTTCATGCCTAGGGGAAAAGATTACAGTAACATGGACTTTCGGTTTAGTTTTTTTTTTTCCCCATATAAATTAACTAAATGTTTAAATGTGCTGTCAGATTTGATTTCAGTTGCAATGAAAGTTCAAGTCACTTTGTGTTTTATACAAACCACTGCATCCTATCTTTACCTTATGCACATGCAGCCTCTTTCAGATGTGTCAGATTGAGCACCTAAACTCATGAGTGACTTTTGGAAAAGCTGGGCAGCATGAATGCCCCTTGTCCCACTCAGATAATCTCCTCCTGCTTTGCTGAAATATCTCCCTGTATTTCAAGCAAGAAAGATTCCAGGCAGCAATAGAAAAAAGCAGAGCAGCTTTTCACGTGAAAAATAAAATCACTTCAAGAAGTGTGCAGAGCAATTCCCCCCAAAAGCTGTTGGATGAAATTATTTGTTCTTTCAGGTTTATCAAACAGACCATTGTTTTTTGGGAATCCCAGTATGTAAGGACAAGTTCAACTTGTGTCATCCTTCCCAATTTCCTTAGCCAATGTGTAACTTACAGTTGGATGTGTCATGTAAGTAGACATAGTACTTTGCAAATGACTTCATACAAAGTCCTTCCTATGAGCTTCTGTGGGCATTATAATATATATGGTAATACTGTCTTGTGTTTGAATGGCAGCTATGGCTGCAGCAGGAACCCTGACCTCCCACGGCATGGAACTCACTTCTGCTACAAAAATTGGTGCATTTGAGCCGAAGCTCACTGCATACACTGGCAGAGACAGTACATAGCATGAAGCACATTCAGAGAAGTTGCTTCTGTATACATCAGCTAGGCTTTGCAACTCGTTTTATTCAGGTTATGAGCAGCAATAAGAAACTGTGGGGAAAGGAGGGAGAAAAAAGGGTTTTTCAGACAAAACCAAAGTGAATACGTTTATTTTCTCACTGGAACCAGGTTAGCATTTCTATTCTTGCGGAAGTTCCACTGCTAGAGACAAGGTTTTTAATGGTGAATCTTGTACAAACAAAAAAGGAACAAAAAATACAACACTAGCATTGGGGAGCACTAACCTGCGTGTGGAGATGCAATGTGTTCTTGTCTACTCCTAAATTCAAGGTAAGAGACATGCAGAAAAGCTGTGTTAGGTTCCTATCTTTGCTGTGCTGTTTTGAAAACAAATGAACAAACAAACAAAATCTCTGGACCTTGGACATCACATCTCTCATAAGATTATTTGTGCCTTTTCCAGGAGTCCTTTTGGAACAGTTCCCCCAAATCTCTTCCTTAAGTGGTCACTGAATTTGGAGAGATGATAAAAGATGGGTTTCAACATCTCCTCCAACACTCTGAGGCTGGATCTTCCCCAGCCTCACGTCCTGCTCTGACCATTGATGTACAGGGAAGTGGAATCATTTCCCTGGATGTGGCACAGTCACCTTGGAAAGATTTTGTTTGATAATGCAGAAATGGCATTTTGAGTGAATAAAATGATTGTACCTGGATCTAGCTCTTAGCATATCAAAGCAGCTGCCAGGTTGCAACCTGGGTTGAAGTAAGGTCCTGGCCATGGCTCTTGCACTGCAGACAGACTCCCACATTGTGAGGTCTCCTCTCACCACCAAAAACAGATGATGAGGATGGGACACGTTTTGCCCATCTTCTCACTCAGGTGGCTCACATGAATTTCCGGGACGTGATTCTTTATTGTGTTTTTTGCCGTTGCCTTTTGTGCTGGTCCAGTGCTGGTTGGGAAGTACATAGTCCAGCTGTACTTACATGCACATGTCATCATTTTGACTCACATGGGTGTACAGAGGCTGACATGTGGTTTGTTGGATCGCTGTGTTATCTCTCAGGCTGTGCAGGGAGATCTGTAGGCTAGAAGCTGAGGGTCTTCCAAAATTAAGCCTCAAATCAATGCAGTAGATTAAGCTACGGCATATGCAACACATCATTTCAGTATTTATGTTTGCAGCCTCCAGCTCTGTTATCAAAAAGAAGTGGAGATGAGTGCAATAAATAGTCAGTTCACAGAGGAGTTGGCAAGATTTATTATGTTTATGATTCTGCACAAATAGTGTTGACAGATTTCTTCTGATACAGAGAGATTTCCTGTGCTCAAATCACAGAGGGGAGCTGGACTTGGGAGGATATGCCCCCAGCTGAAATCTGTATCATTACGTGCCTATAATTCCTTGTATGCTGTATTTAAATACTGACACATAAGGGGGCTTTATGCAGTGATTTTCTGCTGCCCTTCTGAGATGGCAATACTAGCTTTATCTCTTTGGCTGGTGTTACATCATTGCAATTAAGTGATAATCGTTATTGGCTATTCAGTAGAGTCTTAAATGTGAGATGCTCAGCAGTAATTGAAACATGCAGAAAGCATCCCATTAAATTTACAGGCTGAGGCTTTGGTACAAGAGCCATGGAATCTATAGGAAGCTTTTCCTTGATTTCAGTAGGAGCTGGATCTTGCCCAAATAGTGCAGAGCAGCCTCCCACGCTCCAGAACAAATACAGAGAGGCATATGGTTACTGTCTAGGGAACAGGTGGATATTCATAGGGTTTGTAAAGGAGCTGGAAACAGCTTGGTGCATTTTGATAAGAAGGTTATTCCACGCAACAGGAACAGCGTGAAAACAGAGAGAAGTACAGCATGAGTGGCAGAGGCAGCAGAAGCAATCAAGGCCGAGACTGGGAAAAAAGGGAGAGGGAAAGCCTGCCGTCACAAAGTTATGTTGAGCTCTGGAAATGTGGAGGAAAAGCTCAACTAAGGATGTGAATGAACTGGGGGGGAAACTGGGCATGTTTGAAAGCAAAGTTCCTTGTGGTGGGTTTTGCCTTATTTGTGGGGATGGAGAGAACCACATGGTCCACTGGTGGGTGCAGTGGGGACAAGACAGGGTCCTTCCCAGCGCAGAAGGCTTCACCATGGCTGCTGCTGAGATTTGACCCCTTTCTCTGTCCTTCCAGGCTTGCGGTTACAGGGAAAACCAACCAGGCTGGCCTTGTTACCCAGAGCATGGCACTGGGCGGCAGCAGGGGTAGCTGGGGTTGGCACACACAGCAGCTGCCTCATGCAGCTTCATGTTGCTTACACCTCTGGAGAGCAGTAAATCAGTGGACCATGGGAACTGCCTTGTGCTGGCCTTGAAAACATGATCCCATTCCATCCCCTGCTACACAGCACAGCAGGAAACCAACAGCTTCTGACAGAGATGAGATATGGCTTCAGTGGGGCAGAACTGGGCACAAGGACTCTTTCCTGTGCACTTGTCCCCACCATGAAGCTGGTGTTGCTGTCCTGCAGGCATAGAGCATGGTCAGTACAGCTCACACTGAGCATCTTCATCTCCTTCTTCTGCCCCAGGCTTGGAATAATCTTTGTGTGTGCTGGGACTGGGTGGAGTGGTTTTGGATCAGCCCAGGCTGGGAAACTGAGATAATCTCATGAAATGAGCAAGCAAAGGCATTTTTTATGCAGCAGACCTGAACATGGGTTAGCCAGTTGTGCTGCAATGAGATACTGCAAATGCTCAAAACAGAGCAAAGGTTTATAAGGTGTTGTCATGCAGTAGATCAGAGATCTGCTAGAGATCTCATAAAGACTATCACAAAATGTTCCATGGAGTAAAGTACAGTGCATAACTTCATAATGGGAGCCATTGTGTTTTTGCCATTTCAAAATGAAAGCAATAAAACATAATTAAAAAAATGAAGAAGAATCCTGTGTGTATGAGAGAATTTTGTAACTGGAACTCCTTGTTTATACTTGCTCAGCAATTAAGCTTCTGTGATGCTAAAATAGGAATGTTAATAATTTGGAAATGCTAAATCAGCAGCGCAGAAGTTACCCTTCTAAAGGATGCGTTTGAAAAGGTATTGAGAGAGACAACTGATCCTTGCTGCTATTATCCTGTTCACTGAGGAACAGCTTGTAGGAGTCCTCTCCAGTACTTATCTCTTATATCTGCCAACCCCTAGGAACTATTTCTGTGTGAACAAGGCCATGTTTCTCCCCAAGTCACTACTGTTAAAATAGGTGAGGAGAAAACCTAGCAGAGGATCCTTTCATGATCATGCTGAGATGGCATGTAGGCATGTCAGTACAAAGACACTCTTCTGTGCTAAAAGGAAGGTTTGAGCTGCTTGTCTTTGAAACTGAACTTTCATTGTATTCCAAAACACGAAGCTAAGAGGAAAGGATAAAAACAGATCATGCTTTGGACTCTGAACTCGCGAGAAATCCCTGCCTATGTGAGAAACAGACACAGCCAAGCGCTGCAGCAAGAGCCCGTGCTGCACTGCCGGCATCCACACACTGGTGCTGCTTGTCACCAGCTGCTGTGGGCACACTGAAAGGGGCTCAGGCTCCAGGTCCTCATCCCAAAATAATAGTAATTGACAATACAGGGCTTGAGATAGATGGCCTGGCCCGTACCCGGGTCGGGCTGATACATGTGTGCACAGCGTATTTACTCGAGCTTTTGCAGTTTCTGCGAGCAGCCGGGAAGTGCTGCACAACAGATCGCGTTACTTCCATCGCATAACCACGCAGAACGCCGGGAAGCGAGCAGAGAAGCGAGCATGTGGGGCTGGAGGGAAGCGAGAACAGTGCAGCGTGAGCTCCCCCTGCACGCAGCCACCGGGAAGTCCTGCCTGGCCCGAGCCCGCCCTCCCCTGCCCTGCTCCCCTCTGCCGTGGCACGCTCTGCATACAGCCTGTGGAACGACGACCTCAGTTGCTTAAGCCCCTGTTAAGCGCATTAAATGCAGATAACACGAAGGAGAAGTCCATAGGGCGAGCACTGATCTTGGAGTGTTGTCGCTGTGACTGCACTGCCTCCTCGAACTACCCTGGCTTCCCCCAGGCCCTGTGTGGTAGACACTACAGCCCCAGAAACAGCAGCGAAGCCCCAAAGCAAGCCTTCCTCACCCTCCTACTCTCTCTCTTACCAGAAACGATGCAATCAGAAAGTAAAATTGGCATTTAGAGCATCTTGCGCTGTAAGCATGGCCAAGTATTTATCTAGGTACCTCATTTCAATGAGGTGAAAGGTTTGTGGGTTCCTATTTGAAGGTGGATGATGCCAGAGGCCAAAGCCGCAGATCAGGAGTGACTCAGTGATCCTCTCAACTGGGAAGAGAGCACTGACAGCATATTCTCAACAGAAAAAAAAAGATATGTAAATGAAAACATAAGGTAGCTGGAGTGATGAACAGCCTAAAGGAGAGGACCCATGGACCAGATTGATGCCCTGAATGATGTGAGATACTGTGTGAGTTGGATGGCAAAGGAGAAGGAGTACCTAATCTGTATAAAAGGTGATCAAATATGGGCTTTTTTACTTAAAGCAGAAGCATTTATGGTGTGGCTAGCTAAGTTATTGGTTCCATAATTGGTTATGGCTATCCTCTGTTAATGCAGGAGGCCTGCCTTATGCCAAATTTGATGTACCATTTCTAAGTGATATAATTGGCACATGCAGCTCCCATCCGGTTTGGAAGCACGGTAACAGTTTCCACTCCAGTGTTGTGCACAGTATAGAATTGTCACAGAAGTTAGCTCAGGCTGGCAAAGTTCTGATAAGGAAAGCAGCAAGTACACGTGGCTAAAAGCTGCCAGTCTGGCAGTGCTTACACAAGTTCTTCCCTGGCACTGTGGGTATATTATGAAAGAAGCTGATGCTTTGGCCTCGTGCATCAAACCAGACACTCAGGCCTGATGCAGAGGATGTGCAGAGGCCAATGTCAGTGTCCACACCTCGTGTGTTCTTAAGTTTGGTTTTCTAAGAGCAGGGCTGACACTGGACAACTTATTCACATTCAGCCACGCACCTGCCTGTCCCTTGTCTCCATGAGTGGGCTCACCCTACACCATGGCTTGGGGCAGCTTTATGGTTGTGGGATAACTTACTGAGCCCTGCTAGTGCAAACAAACCTGGCTCTGATGCCAGCTAAGGAGCTTAGTGAGCACATTTCAAGAGAATCCAGACTGTGTTTGGTTTTTATGCAGTATTGCTGGGAGCGGAGTGTGTGGCTGAGGCACAGGGCAGATGCAGCAGGCGCTGCAGTGGGAGATGTTGGTATGGAACCAGAAACAGAGGTGCCTTGATTTGCTCATATTCCTAACTTTTGCCACGCTCCTTTTTCATCCCTCCTGCTATGAGACTTCTTCTTGACACTTTTCTTGTTTTCCCCAGTTTTCCTCAGCAGCTCCTGGCTTTCCACCTGCTCCTGCAAAGCAAGTACCCAAGCAAACCCCCTTGTCCTGCTCTGTTTCTGAGCCATCTCCCTCTTACGGTGCCATGATTCTATGACTGATTCTGTCGTACCTCAGCTCCTCCGTTTTAGCGCGGTGTTGCAGTGGTTTCTCTGCCGGCAGAGGTCAGCAGGCCCATCGCCGAGCCGGCAAAGAGATTCCAAGTAAATCCGGGAAGAATGGGTAAATAAACGCCCGTGTTCGGAGCACGGCAGAGGATGGGGGCTGAGGGCAAAGCTCCTCAGGCTGTCTGCTCTTCCCAGAGTTGTGCAGGGAAGGAAGAGGATGTTGGGGTTGTCCTTCAGGCGTCCGGACTGCTCCTGGTTCTGACACAGAAGCTGATTTACCTGCTCTCTTCTCGGAGATCTCAGTGGCAAGTGACAAGTGCTGGCTAAAGGGTCCATGCATGGGGTGGCACAGGGGCAGGCAGGTAGCATCCGCCAGGACGAGGCTTGCTGAACTCAAAAAGCCTTAAGGGAGCGTTTCTATTGCAGCTGTGCTTTGATGGCAGCAAGTACAATAACAGAACTCTTGCGACCTCACTTTGTGAATGGTGTGATATTATTCCATTTCACTAACATGTCCAGGAGGTAAGAACTGTTTGGTTCAATTCAATTGGTTAAGACAGTGAAAAACCACTTAAGCCAAATGGGTGAAATTATTTTACTTAAACAGTGCAACATCCATTGATACTGTTGACAGTGAGATTGTGCCTGTGAGTTGCAGAAATGGCAGCTTTTTACTATGTCTATCTACAATGATTCCATAGTCAATAGTGAAACATGCACTCTGCAGCCCCAAATGTGTTGTCTCTAATATTTAGGTCTAGTTCTGGCATTCAGAAGAAGCAATTTTGGGTTTGAAAAGTTCAAGGGAGGTAAAGTCTTGCACTCTGGGGAAGATACTTGGATCACAACAGCAGGAGATATAAGTGTTTATCCCTGCTTGACTTTCTGAAACACAAGGTGACGTAAGGAGGAACAGAAGTGGGAGCAGTGTGAGGCAGTGTGATCCTTCCCTTCTTACTCAGCCCTCTGGGATGCTGCTTACCAGTTTTTCTGTTGGTAATAACAAATAACAGCATCACTTGATTCTCCTCCAAGAATTTTGAAGTGATTGCAGTGGAATTACACATTGTCCCTGGGTTACAAACATCCCCACAGAAAAACAGGATTATGTGGTCCTCTCCGTTTAAACCATCGGGAAGGATTGGCCTTTAAGATAAAAGAGTCTTTTATTCCTGGAAATCAGTACTTCCTGAGGCCAGGGCTTAGAAGAGCTCTTCCAGTGGCACTGGTGTAAGCTCTCCATCCCTGCAGCCCTGGTGCAAAGGGCTCACTGTGCAGTGCTCAGGCCTTGCTGGGCCAACACATTGTGCATGGGGCCGTGAGGGGAGTGGGAGCACCCACAGCACTTTTCCCTGTTCCAATAGCAGATGTCCACGCCGCCCTTCCCTGAAATGCAGCTCCAGGGCTCGGCACCAGCCTGTTCCTGTGAATAAAGGCTGCAGAAAAATCAGGATTAGGAAATCATTTTGCTTCTCCTGGCTTCGGTGTTGCTGGGGCCTCCAGTCAGGACTCTGTGGGGCTTGTGGCACTGCTGTGGGTATTTCTGCAGTGCTTTCTCCACTGCCATCAGCGTCTCCATGCCCTGGTGTTAGTGCAGGTAGGGGCTGGAAGAGGAGGAGCTGCTCCTCCCACAGGGTGGACACTCAATCTGGACATCTGCATCTACCACATCCTGGTCTTGGTGAGCTCCCTTCTTTCTTCATTGTTAGCACTATAAAAACCTCCATCAGTACAGTTCTTCCACCAGAGGCAGTTCTCTTTTCCCATGAAAAGGCACCTGACACCAACTATTCATTTGGGAATGAGGAAAAATTCTCAGGAGTTATCTACAATTACCATTAAGTCCTTCTGTCCCCACAGTCTCCCGGTTCCTATCGTACACGTGGGTCACCAGCAGCCAGAGGGAGCCCTAATTCCCGTCATGTTTGCTTCAGCATTTGTTAATTGAGTCTCTCCCATTTATCATTCCTCCTTCCCCACCTCCCTGGGCCTCACTAAGGCACAGCAGCTTCAGTCTCCACAGTTGGATGTGGAGCTGTATTTGGGCTTAATCACATGTAATCTGGTCCACATCAGAAACAGCCTGTGCTGTGGGCTGCTCAGAGCAGCCATCCTGTGGTGTTAGAGCTCATCAGTGGTCCTCGCAGGTCCTACCTGGACAGGAATGTCTACAGGGTGCATATAATGGTGTAAGTTGCTGTTTGCATGGAGGTAAGGTTGATCCCTTTAGAAGTTGAAGCCATACTTAACAATTGATTTTTCTCAAGTCACACATGCAGCTGCTGCTGCTCCATCTCTTCTGGCCCCAAGGGCAGCATTGTCCATCTCCAGGCAAAGTCACACTGGGAAAACAGTGTCGTGGATAAACTACAAAACCAGCGTTTAGCATCTTTTCCTGTTTCCTTTGTATAATATAACATCAACCAAGTATTTTAATTGAAGCAGATCCTCATGGGATACAGATGAGTGCAGCTCAGCTAACTCCTGGGTAAGGTACTTGTTTCCTGGGAACCTTGTTCTGTATCTTAACTCTTTGTCTTCAGCATGAGCTGCTAAGCTTTTTTTTGTTGGATGATTTTGAAATATGCTGTTGTTATTATTGATTTAATATCACACAATTTGCAGATCTGCCTCAGAGGTTTTAATCTCAGGTTTGCCTGTTACTTTGATACATTTAGATAAATATTGTAAGCAAGTACTCATTTACTCTCTCATCAGGAGGTCAATTGGAAGTGCTTTGTATAATGACCTTGTATAATGTATAAAGAGCTCTATGCTGTGTATTTGTAGTTTTTCTGTGTTGAAAGAGTTGATTATAACTAAAAGCAGGAGATGTATTTTTTCCATTTGCAATTTGGATTCTTTTTGTTGCAAGGTACCAGTGAGTCACAGCGTACCAAAAATAGCACAGGCAAGAATGGTTTGGCTACTTAAAAAATGCCATGAGAGATTAGCAAAGTATACACAGACACAAACCATATGTAGACAAGAAAGAAACAGGACAAATCAAAACAGTTTTAGCAGGTAAGCACCCACATAGCACCATGTGTCATATATCAAAGAGGCACCGACTGTAAAACAGCATCCTGCAGTTCGCAGCAAGTAGAAAGTCTCCCAATAAAAGCTTGATCATCTCTGGTCTTTGGTTTCACAAGCCATCCTGGACAGTGGTTACAAAATTGAGTTGTAAGCATCAAAAGGAGACTGGAGTCATCCTGAACCGTATCTGTAAGTTTTCCTGGGATCTGGGAGGCTGAGAGTGTTGACTGTTTAGCAAATGCAGGATTTCCGCTCTTTTGGAAAGTCTTTTTTTTTGCTTCATGAGCCTTGGGTGACATGGTCTAGTGTGAGGTGTCTCTGCCCATGGCAGGGGGAGTGGAACTAGATGATCTTAAGGTCCTTTCAAACTCAAACCATTCTATGATTCTATATGTAAAGCTCATATACACACTATGAGGTTAAACCAGAAAGTGCAAAGGCAATTCTGCTTTTGTCTCAGCATCCACAATATGGGTGACGTTATTAATTCCCCCTAAAAATACTGAATAATACTAAAAAATAAACTAATTTTTGTTATTTAATTTGCCAATTATTATTATTTAACTTACCTGAGAGGAAACACAGGGTTTTTTATAGGTACACACACTGTAGTAATATAATAGGAGAGTGTCATGGGTTCAGCAGCAGCAGTCATTTTTCTCCTTTAAGCAGTAGCTGGTGTAGCACTGTGTTTTGGATTTTC
>JASSUY010003625.1:0-42412 GCA_032466535.1 Forpus xanthops | reverse complement strand
AGATACTGGAAGGCTGCTATGAGGTCTCCACGCAGCCTTCTCTTCTCCAGGCTAAACAGCCCCAACTCTATCATCCTGTCTTCATACGAGAGGTGCTCCAGTCCCCTGATCATCCTCGTAGCCCTCCTCTGGACTTGTTCCAATAGTTCCATATTAAATCCTTCTTTAAAATACAATTGTTGAAGTTATTTGTTACTTAGTGTAACTAAATGCCATTTCCAGAAGCTTTTGCAAGACTTTTGATGAGCTCCTAAGAAAGTTTTGTCCAGATGGAGAAGTGCATGTAACGAGCATAAAATATCAGAAACAGTGTTCACTTTATCATTTCAGAGATAATGATCAATATTCAGATGGTTACAGGATAAAACTAAACCCTCAGTAGGGAATCCTTGATCTTGTTTATGGCCTGGGGAGATGTACATGCCTGAAGCAGTTCTTTGATAGAACTGGACTCCACAGAGATAAATGTCTGTTATCCACCTGGTGCTGTATGTGTGGTTTGTACTTGGCAGCCTTTCTACATAAGAAACATGTTACTCAGCCTCACCTATTCATAAAAATGTCATCACAACTTTTGTATTTTGCACAGGAGATAAATTTGTAAAAACTGGCAGGTGTGCCCTAAGCTGCATTAAAAACAACGTGCACTCTTTAACTCTTACTTTTCCTCTTTAAATTTCCAGCCTGTTGGTGACGCATTCACAAAGGTGACACTGGACAGAAATGGAGAGTCAAAGGGACCATCCTTCTGTTCACTGCATCCTTCCATAGCTTTAGAGAAGAAAGATAAGCTGCCTAGCAAGAGCATGTGCCCCTTGAGCACACAACACCTCAACAAGTGGAAGTTTACCTGCAGCCACAGAAGCAAAGAAGACTATGCCAGTTCTCAGTATAACACAGTTTGGCCATCTGCCACACACTGAGGCTAGATAGTCTTGGGACCCTGCTCTGGTGGAGGTATATTCTGAGCTCAAGGTGTCTTCAGTGAAGCAGAGTCTCTCAACCAGAACTCAAGCACACAACTCAGACACCCTCCCTTCTCGAGGTCCTGCATGGACTTCCCTTTCTCTGCTAAGGTTAGTAAATAAAGCATTGTAGCATTTTCTACTTCTGCGCATTTGAAACTATGAGTATCATGCTTTGTCACTTGAACTCACAGCACCCTGTGTCATATAATCACACACTTGTGCATACATCTACTCCATGTTATTTACTCACTTTAACACTGAATGACAAAAGTAGTTCTGAAACAGAAACTACCTCATGCCTCACACTAATAATGAACAAAAAGCTAAGTATATTGTACCTTAGTAAGCAATTTTTTTTTTCCCCAGAGGAAAACCACCAGTTCCCCCTAGCAGGATACAAAAGGAAAGGGTCAACTCTTCTAATACAAAGGTATGGAACGCTGCCAGTGCTCTCAGGCTGCAGCAATGCCGAATGGATTAGTTGCCTCAAGTGTAACTTCATTCTTCATCTCATGCTTGAAGTCACTACCAAGGGCTAACAACATAATTAGAGGTTTCCACTGAGCAATGAGTGGTAAATGTAGGTGAACGACTTTGAGTACAAGAAACAGTGGTAGTAAGCAGCAGGGAAGAGGAACACAGATTAGAGAACTACAGTTTCAACAGCAAAGGTTATTCCGAATTTATTTAGAAATTACACTAAAACTACTTTTTTCCCAACTGACTTGTTTAAAATTTAATAAGAAATATGACTGCAAAGCTACACTCAGTCATTCAAATACTCTGTGAGGAGCAATAAATTAACTGCTCCCTGGAATTCCTCTCACTTGCATTCTCCTACTATGTTTTTCAACATAGTAAAATTCTGTGAGGGGAAAGGCTGCATCTCATGGCACCATTCCTTTTGGGAGCAGCACACAGCATTCCCAAGAGATTTGAAATGAAGGAAAGGATCATGTTCCCAAACTAAGACCTCTAAGATCAAGTGATGTACATGCTCAGTGCTAATACACTTACAGACCTCCAACAGAACCAAGGAGTAAAAAGCCAAACCCAAAGTTTATGCATAAATCAATCACAGAGACAGACAACAACATTAACCTATATCCTCCCTGAAGAGAGCTTCTGTCTGTTTTAAACTGTTTTAAAGGGCATGTGGTAATAAAAAAAATACTTTTACATTATGCCCAAAAAGTGGGGAAAAAAAGCCCCTAGCATTTGAGGTTTTCCCTATTATATACAATATACTGATTCCTTTTACTACTGTCTTACTGTTAAGTCTGTGAAACAGTGTCTGTAACAAGCTGCAGCTGACTATATAAAAACAAAGGTGTTGATCACACCCATCATTTCTTCACAAAATGTTTTATGCACATGTGAAACTCTAAACCAGGTTTAATTTGAAATCTGAATGTTGTTGCTCTGCAAAAAACAACGTCCCCTTACTCACCCAACTGTCTCAGCTGTGACGATTTTCTAAATTAGTTAAATAAAGGCCTCCTGCAGTAACCTTCACAAATAAATCAGGTAAGAAAATGGTTTTCTTATATCTATTTCCCTATTTTTATCAGGAGACATATTCCCTATCTGGAATATCTGAAGTCTTTCTTTTTTGGCCAGCTCTGTAAACAATAACAACATCCAATTTCTCAGCAGATATTTGAAAATTGTGTTTTCACAAATAAGACTGCTCTAGAAATAAAGAGCTCAAACACATACACAGGCAGTTTTAAGGTTTCTATTCCCATACGTCTTTGATAGGAAATGATCAAGAAACATATTCAAAAGTTTCTACAGTAGATGGGGCACACAATCAAGAGGAAAATTCGTAACTTTTTTTTTTTATTTTGACAAAGACTAATTATTTTTGTTAATGTAGCAAGACATTCAAATATTTTGGTTTAAACTAAGTAGCATAGTATATTATAATGAAACACATTTTGTGCTAAACTACGTAAAAGGAAAGGTATGCAAGTTTAATCAACTATTACTTAGCATATTCTCCACTTGCAGTCAGACAGTATTCACACTACAAGTCACACATTCCTCAACTCTTTAATACTGTAAGATTACTAGATGCTCCAAACGTATCTGTACTCCAAACAACACTGCAGCAATGCTTCCACTGAATTTCTGCCAGTATTACAGTACAGGTTTGGCTACAGGAAGCAATCTGCTGCAAACTGACCATAATACTGCTGCAGGTACTAAAATGAGCATTTAAAAACGAAAACCCAAAACCAAATGCTCCCAACCCAACTAAACAAACCCAGCCCAGCTACTCACCATTCAAGGCTGTGGGAAACTGAGCCATCATGGTCTTGAATATGCCTTGCTAGCTCTTAGCCATCTGCAACATAAAAACATTGTGCCATTAATAATGCAACAAGGGCAAAACGTAGCTCCGTGCTCCCGCTGAGCAGGGGGAATGTCTGTCCCCTTTAGCTCACACTTCCGACAGTGAACAATGCCAGGCTTGAGGCCGCTGCTGAACAAGCTGAATTTACATTTGGGAGGAGGTGGAAGAATTATTTTTTACCGGGTATGCATTGCAGTCCTGAAGCTAGTGGCACATCCTTAAAGGAAAACAGTACCAACTGTTAAGCAACTGCTGCATAATGTACACAAACAGTAGACAACATGTCAGAACATATGGCATAGAGAACAGCCTCCTTCTAGCAGGAGGAGACTCTCAGGGTCCTAGCAGACCCTGGTATGAGCTCTCCCTGGTAAATATTTATGCATGTCATAAGAAAAGTTCAAAGCACAGCTCCATGACGGTATGCTTCTACTGACAAGAGTAGAAGAACAATTATTATTCAAATTCATCTACTCCGCTACTCCATGCACTATTTACAAAGAAAACACTCTTAAAAGATGTATTCCAAAGGAAAATTACTTGACCTAATAAAAATCCGTAGTCAGCCAGTTTTCTATAACCAGCACAGTGAAGTTACTCCTTCTCTTGAGGTATTGCATAAAGATTCAAAAGCAGCATTTAAAGGGATCTCAATATAATTTACTTTCATAATACATGTAAGAGTACTAAGACTTATCAAGGTTTTCTAGTATGCATCCTTTCAAGAGTACCTGTAGTAATGCTTTTAATCCTATGGGGTAGCAAAACCACTAACTGATACTTACCTGAGAGGTAAGCATAAGCACCCCTTTAGAAGCAGAACCAAGACAACACAGAGAGATTTTGCTTTGGATGAGTTAACTTTGTTAAGTACTGAAATTCATACATCATTATCCTGTGCTCTACATAGAAACACTACTGTTCAGGATGAAGATATAAAAATTAAATTTTAATTAAAAACAAATAAAAATCACAGCTCTGATCCCTCCACCACTCTCTCTTCAGATACCAAACCTTCTCCCCCCAAAAAACCCTTCATCTCTCAATAAAGCCATGAATTTAATATTAAGTACAGAAATAACACACACACTCCACTCTCTCTCCCTGCAAGCAAACTCTTGCATATCTCATCGTAACAATCAAGCAGCTGGAAAGCCCTCTGGTTTCACATGTGGACAGGAGAGCGTTTTTTCTATCTACTGCACATTTCTGCAAAAGAAATGAAATGTCTGGGATCAGTTGTTAACAATTCCCTCTTTATCATTATCATCATCATTATTATCATCATTATTATGGTATTTTTATTATATTTGTACTATTATTAATATATCCTGTAAGTAATACTTAAATCATGCTATTGTAATAGGACACAAATTATTCATTTTCTCTGGGTTATCTGTAAACCTCATGACCATACATGCACCAGGTCCCCTCCAAATGAATGAACAGTATTATCTGAAGTTCTCTTGCTCTACGTTGTTTATGTAACTGTCCACTGAGGAATGAACAATTTAGTTTTGATTTACTTTTTAAAAATCAGACACATTACAGAGCAGTATCAAGACATTTGCCATTCCTGACTTCTGTATACCTTACACACACACACTTGTGTATACGCACACACACATACATATATGTTAAAAAATAGTAGTAAATGGAATGATTGGCAAGTCCAAATGATCTCTCAGGGTGACATTAGGTATCAGCTGCAGAAAGATGAAAAAAAAGGAAGCATGCATCTATTCCAGGACATGAATTCTAAAAGAAATGGGAGTATTTTTAGTTTGCTTCCAGCATCCCTTCCTAGGCCTTACCAGCAACCTACTAAGAGACATTTGAAACCTATATATAGGCTTCCTGAAAAACATTTCCAATGTTGTTAAACATTTCTACAGCATGTTTCTCTGTAAAAGCTGTTCTGTCAAGGAGGGAGAGCCTGAAACCATGACACAGAAGCAGGATGCTAAAGAATATCCCGAGAATCAACAGAACAAAGATCAACAGAGCTTTGCTTTGACAAGAGATATCCACCTGCATGCAACTGTCTCTGGACTTACAGTCTTACTGGATAAAGGCTACACATTTGCTGTTTTCTCCAGTGTACTTTATTTTCTATTTTCAGTTTTATATTCTTTTTTAAATAAGTAATTATAATAGGATCACAGAACTATAGAATAGCCCAAGTTGGAAGGGACCCACAAGAATCAGGAGGTCCACAAACTCCACACAGGACAACCTAAAATTTAAATCATGTATCTAAGAGCATTGTCCAACACTTCACGGCTTGCAGCCATAACCACTTCCACTCTTACCAAAAGCTACCTATGCATACAGGCATCTATCTTCCACTAATCTTCTGAGACAAATGATCTCTGCCCTGCACTGCATCCAGAGAAGCATGGCCAGCAGGTCAAGGGAGGTGATTCTGCCCCTCTACTATGCCCCAGTGAGACACCCCACCCCACCCCCTGCATTACTGCATCCATCTCTGAGGGCCCCAACATAAGAAGAATGTAGAGCTACTGGAGCAAGGCCAGAGGAGGCCACGAAGATGTTCAGAGGGCTGGAGTACCTCTGCTATGGAGACAGGCTGAGAGAGCTGGGCTTGTTCAGCCCGGAGAAGAGAACATCTCTGGGGAGTCATTAGAGCAGATTCCAGTCCCTACAACGGGGCCAACAACAAATCTGGAAAGGGACATTTTTACAAGGCATGGAGGGATAGGAAAAGGGGGAATGGCTTTAAACTGAAGAGGGGAGATTGAGATTAGCTAAAAGGAAGAAAATCTTCCCCGTGGGGGTGGTGAGGGGCTGGGACAGGTTGCCCAGAGAAGCTGTGGCTGCCCCATCAGAATCAGTGATCAAGGCCAGGTTGGACAGGACTTGGAGCAGCCTGGTCTAGGTCTAGTGGAAAGTGTCACTGCCCATGGCAGGGGGTTGGAACTGGATGAGTTTTAAAGGTCCATTCCAATTCAAACCATGCTGTGATTCTGTGATAACAGCAGTTTCATAGCACATATCAAGCAGAATTAGAAACTGTAGTCAGATATCAAATATAACACACACAAGTTATCACCCATACCACCTCCTGTCCTCCCAAAAAGGTGTTCCTAATACCACACTGTTTGTTACTCTGTTCCAGCGCAGCACTATCAAAAATAAAGACCAACCCAAATTATTGGCAGTTTTTTTCAGCATGCTGGAAATTCCCCAAGTTTCCCAGGCCTAGGCTGACCTAGGCCCAACCTTAGGCTCAAAACCAAGAAGGAATTGCCCAACAGATCTGTACTGAGACTACACTGCACCAATGTGATGAGATTATAAATCACAGTTTAGCTCTGTCATCTCACTATTATGTGTATGTGCAGATCCTGTTGTATTTTAAAATACCAGACCTGAAGGGACCAAAAAAATCATATATTAACCCTCACAAATAATACAGAAGCAACCAGGAATCATAAACGGGATTTTTACAAGATTTTAAGTGCACCAGCACAAAGACCCCATCCTATCCTTTGCACAGATCCATTTCATCTGGGCACCAGGGTTACACCAAACACACAATGCATCTCTGGTGACAGATTCCAATATTGTGCTGAGAGGTAAAAAAAAGAAAAAGGAAAAATAAAAGTATCACTGCAATGTAATTTCCCCTCATTCAGTTTCTTAGGGAAGGAGGAAGCAGTCCAGTAAACTCAATGCCAACACACTGGAAACAGTCCTTCCTAAAGAATGGCACTTGCCCTCAGCAAGTATTCTGTCTTGCACATTTCTACTGTGTGCCCTAGAGACTTGGATATTATGCATATACCAAAGTTTAAAGCAGCATTATTCCCACAAGCTCCAAATAAAGTTTTTCTAGCTGCCATTCATAAAAACACCTGGCAGCTTTAGGACACCAGAGTGTATGTATTTACCAAGGGGTATCTCAGCAAACTATTCTCACTTTAGGCCAAGCTTACTTTTTTGTAATGGCTGATAACTTCTAATCATTAATCAAAGTGAAAGCTGTAAATTTCCAAGGAATCTTATGATACACTACTACAGAGGAACCTAATGCCACATAGAAATACTTATGGAAGAGACTACAATCAGTATCCTAAACAGATGATACAGATGAAAAAATTGCCATCATAACCAGAATACCTCACAGAAAATTACTTGTTTCTGAAAAAGTTCCAGGAGAGGTGCTTGGTGAACTCAGTTATTGGTCATAAGAAACCATGGCTGCCACAGCACAAAATCCACATTGCAATAAACGAGGATCAAACCTCCATGTGAACGCCACAGACGACATTAAGCCCTGCTGCCATTTAGGGTGAAAACAGGAAAACTTGGATTCACATTTAAATAGCAGAACACCAAGTTCTTGTAAACAAACCATATGACTAGTTCCAATGTTTCAAGCACTGATTGTTTTCACAAACTGACTTGCCAAACTGCAACTTGTGTTCCCTCTCCCAGTGTTCATTATAGCTGGTAAAAGCTGAGAAATTACTAGACTGCATGAAGCAGGGAGGAGGGCTTACAACCATGCTGAAAGCATTAGAAAATATCAGAGGTGGGATGACTGCAGGAAAGAGAAAAGAAAAAGCTTCTTTTCCCTCATAGGCACACTGCCATTTTATGAAGAACAGCCTTACCACAACCTTTGTTAACATTTATACTTGAATCCACTTTTTTTTTCCAAAATATTTCTCAGGAAAACCACAGCCGCATAGTTCTAGTAGGATTGAAGGTCTGGTGCATCAGGCTCTGTCCCACCAGTTTTAACTGGAAGAAGCATGATGTGTGGTCACACTCCTACTCATGTTTCTCAGGAACATGAAGAAGATACATGGTGGATGTAAGAACTGTCAAGAACCAGTTAGCAAGGACAGGAACTGCAGTGCTAGTTGACCCATTTACTCTTTGCAACACCTATAGATGGGGACAACAGACTATTAGTATTTGCAAAACAAACAGTGACTGACAGTGTAATAGCCCACGAGGCTGCTCCATGATTTTTTGGGGATTATTCTCTTGAAAAATCAGAGAATAATAAGTAAGCAACAGTAAGGGATTACAAACCAGCACAGTCCAGGATTTCTGTCTGTTTCAGATACACCAGTAGAAAAGTTTACTGATTAAAAAATAAAGGAAACCCACCACACATTTTGGCAGGCCAAGAATTTACCTCCTTTATGCAGTGGGGTTACACACAGTGACATGGCCTTTTCACAATACACTGTGGCCAGCCTCACAAAGTCCACCCACTCATAGCAAATGAATGGCATCAGTAACAAAACGAAGAAGTCAATCCCATGGATCTTAAGGTCCTTTCCAACCCTAACTATTCTATGATTCTATTATTCTAATCCCAGGCAGCTAGCACATCGCTAGCTCCTCCTGCTCCCCTCTGTTTCTGAGGGCAAGAGCACTGCATGCGTTATTTTCACAGTTTAAGGAAAAAAAAAATAAAATAAAATAAATAAATAAAAACAAACAAAACAAACAAACAAACAAAAAAAAACCCACACAAAACAAACCCAATGAAAAAAAAGTGTTAAATATTTACTGCTTAGCCCTATGGTACGAAGTCCCTTCCTTGCTCACTGGTACAGAGCAATTTGCTTCAAACAGTGATAAAACCAGGACACCAAAACCTATTTTTTTCTGACAAATATCCTTCTGCCAACCTTACCCAACTAACAGGCTTTCTGAATATAGTGACCATGCAAAATGGATGCAATGCGAAATACAAGAATCTCTGTTTCTGTAAAAAAACATAATTGTGTGGTCAGTATTGATGGGTTTACTCTGTTTCTTACACAGCTGCTCAGCTGTGAAAGCACCCATTCAAAATATCAAGACCTAGTTCAACTCTCTCTGCCTCTGGAGACTGAAACTGATCTTTCCTTCCTCCCAGGAGAAGGCTTTCCCGCATTTTATTACACCGTCATTTAAGGAAACCCATGCCTAGTGTCTGGAATAGTAACATCAATTCAGGACTTCAATCTCCCATATGAAATTATCTATCATTAAACCAAAGGGCCACAGGTCCCTCTGTCCATGCCCCTCAAGCTTTGATTCTTTGCAAAGAAGAAATTCTGAAGGAGGGAATGAGAATCCCATTTCAGGAAGACCACTGCTTAGATCCCTGGCCCTTCTTACAGGAGATGTATACATTAACTTCCTCAGGAAAAGATGGGAATTGAACCCAGCTCTGTTACGGCCTGGAAGCATACACTCACTAACCTGATCCCAGACATAGATAGAAGTCACCACCTCTGCTTGCATTGCTTAAGAAGGCAAAAGAAAACAAAAAAAAGAAAAATGAAAAAGCAGACAGTAGATCATTTATAAGACACATTTTCAAAAGGTTTCAAGCTTCTATCTCAGAGAAGGAACTCCAGACTGCATATCACAACCCCTCCAGAATGCTGAGTGATACATTTGCTCCTGAATGGGTGGTAACTTAAAATACACTCTTGTCTTTTTTGCTTCCTACTTTCTAATTTACATGAGTCCCCATTCCATATGCTATTTTTTCTAGATCCTGGTTTGAGACACATCAGTCCTCACATCTAATTATTTGCAAGCATTGTACAAAACCCCTAAGATGCTGTTCAATGAGGTCCACACACCTTGAAACCTGCAGCTCTCCACTTCCATATTGTGACTCTTAATTTACGTCAATGTGGACTTAGGCAAAACATATATCTTAGACGAGTTTTCTTTTCTTTTTGTACTTCAACTGTGACTGGAAACATTCAGAGCGTATTACTTAAGAACTTACCCATTTCAAATCTTGCCAACTTAGATGGTGTTTCTGAGCCCACTCCTATCCTTCCATCAGAAGCACAAGCAAAATCTGCCTCCTACCAGAGGGAAAAAAAACTAACTGAAGAATTTTTAATGTTAATTTCTTATGATACAAGGGCTTCTAACTTGTTGCTCAGCTTTCAGTCCCACGTAACAGTGTAAAACATACAGAACATCAAATGAACTGCTATAGCTAAGCATGAAACAAAAGAGACAGAAAATGCACACCGTCTTCTATGCTCAGCAGAAAACAATCTTTCACTATTTATAAAACTAATGAAGGTAAAACTTGGATTTACATTTTAGGTATCTGCTTTAAAGTTGGGCAGGTGCACAAAACCACTGCAGGCTTAACTTCTCAAAACTCCGTAAGTTGACAAGCAGAGAGGAGACAGGCCACAAGATGCCTTTAAAGCAAAGAAATGCAGTTTATCTTTGATGAAACAAAACCCAGGGAAACCTCATGGGAGAAAAAGCAAAGATCGGCATATGGCAATCCAAACAGGAAAAATAAGCTAGGTAGCATTATTCTGGATGGGTAAAAACACATTCCTCAAATGGGACAGAAGAATGTGAGGAGATCCTGCCCAGAACTTGAGCCCCATGAGGCATGCTGGTCCTGAGGTAGACCCAGGACTCCGGCTGCATGGCCACAGCACTTCCCACCTACCCCAGCTGAAGCCTCCAGCTTCTGACCCTGCTCTCAGCCACAAGCCCTGTCCATGCTATACTACCAAGAACAGTCCTTCAAAGTACCCAGTTGAAATTTGATCTCTTAACCTACAATGCTGAGCTCCACAGCACACAGCAATAATGTTTTGACCATGACAACTGCACAAACTTAAGGGATCAATTATCATCTGGGTTAGATACATATCTCAATGTCATATAAAGTTCCCATGAGCAAAACTACATCTCCATTAGAAAGGCAGTAGCCCTATCTTAAAAAACTCATAATAATATGATCACCCTAAGAGTGCAGTGGAAAGAGCAGGAGTTACAGATTTTGATTAATAAAATTCTTTACCTTTGAAAGGTAAGACCAAAAGTATTATTTAAGGCAGGTCTGGTTTTGATACATCTATTAGTACAGCCATAATAGGTAATATTTTGCATTCCAATAGTAGTATTTTTAGCAACAGAGTTAACTCCCATTTCCTGTTCTTCTCTTACTTCATGTGTGTGTTGTTGAATCACTAACTGCAGATATCACTCATCACAGATGCCACAAAATTTCACAAACTCCACTTGCATCAGCCTTGAAAATTTTCCCTGAAGGAGCCAGCTCAGAATTATTATCTGCTACTTCTGAAGCTGAAGCAACAACAGCCTGTATCAAAATGTCGCGAGTCAAACTGGCTGCTCTCAGAATCGCTCTTCCAAAGAAGCTGTGGCTTATCTGGATCAAACATGCTTTTTTCAAGTATCTGGAACTGCAAAAATGTTTAAAAATAGTTCTCAGGTAGTTGTCCTCTATTAGGCAATTGTAATGCTTTGCGCTGCTACTGTTAATATGTCACATCATTTGAATTTCATGTAGTGTTCTGAAAATAAGAGTTATACAACACTGTGCTCATTCGTGTATTAATGTTCAATCCATTACTTTCACTCTGGGAACCAAGTAACAGACCTGGCCAGGCTGTGTTCCTATCCTGACAAAGTCTTAAAACATTCTGAATTTGAAAAACAATGACAATTCATCAGCTCCACTTTTACTTTATGAATTTTATGAGACCTAATCCTTACCTTTTGAACATTTGGTGCTAATGGCACAACAGTACCAGCAAAACAAGTTACTATAGTCTCTGTACAGTCTTGAAATGGACAATAAAACAAAGTACGCATGGAGGTAAGAAAAATCAAGTACTCCTCATGAAATACAATCCCCCATCTTGTTTTCTAGAGAAAGACTTATCCTTAAATAAATCTGAGAATTAAAAAAGCATCCTGATAGACAAGTTAATAAAAGAAAAGGCTAACATACTAGCAACCAAGTCACCACTATGCTTAAGTTCTTAGCTTGGCTTTCTAAGGGTATGAGACATGAGTAATTAACAGACCTTGATGAATCTCATCATTCAACATGAACCGAACTGCAAAGATCTTAACTGCCTACAAGATTCATGAAAACAGGCAACCAGACAGAGAAGACATGAATTTATTGCCTCCACCAATGAGAAAGAATGCTGTATGATAGAGTACCATTATGTTAGATGATAATCTATCATCACCCAGGGTTCACAAGGCAAATTTTAAAAGGTGAAGTTCAAGGGTGATAATGCGCTTTTCAAGCTAAAAAGAACACAGTAACTACCCTATTTCTCCCCATACCTAGGATCAACCTCTGAACCTGAAAATACGCTTTGTGTAAAGTGTTTTACTGACAAGTGATAGTGCTTTAAATACGTCAGCCAGCCATAAAAAAGGAGAATTATCTAATTAGCTCTACATTATCTTTGTTATCTCTATAATCACCAATCACTGGAAAGGTGAGGAAAGGTCCTTGACTTTCCCACATCATTCACCCATATGAAACAAGCCCTATTGTGAACCACAAATTCACAAAACAACAATCTATTGCTGTCACGATTTTTACAAAAGGACTATGTTTACATCAAGCTTCCCCCTAAAACTTAAGAACATAGCAAAGTACATTAGATGATGGATCCTTCCAAGAGATATGGCATTACATTGAAACTGAAAGCAGCTTTTGAAAGTCTAATAGAGTGACTTGACAACAAGCAGTGGCATATAAATATATATGGAAAAAATCACAATACCAGTGCTGCCAGGAACCCTGTCTGATGTCATTGCAAGACCAAGCTCTATGATTTTTGGAAAGTCAAGGTGACTGGTCAAGGATCCTGATGACTGGAAAAGGCAAACAACCCACCAATCTTCTGGAAGGGCAAGAGGGATGGTAAGAAAGGCTGCTAAATCAGACTTCAGTCCCTGGAAAGATATGCACAAATCCTCCTGGGTGCACCTACAGATGCTTGAAGAACAAAAAGGTGATAGAAAACTGCCAGCATGCATCCAGCTGGCATGAACCAGGCCTGACATCTCACAGCTTTCTAGGTTGAGGTGACTGGCTCTGTGATGCAGGCAGAGCAGCAGAGTTTTGAATTTATGAAGACTTCCAGCAAGATCTCCCATGGTATCCTTAACAGCCAAACTGGTGAAGTACAGTTTGAATAGCTTGACTGTAAGCTGGGTGGAAAACTAGCTTGACCACTAGACTCAAAGGGCTGTGATCAGTAGTACAAAATCCATCTGGTTGGAATCAGTGATGCTCCCCGGGGGTTGATATCACAGACAGTACAGTTGAAGGTCTCCCTAGCAATGAGATGGGATTTACCATGAGCAAGTGCAGATATCAAAGTGGAGAGGGCTGCCCAGTGAGTTTTGAAGGTAGTCTAAAGACAATCAAACATGGCTCTGAGTAGCCTGTCTTTTTGGGGAGGGTTGGACTAGATGATCTCCATAAGTTCCTTCAAAACTATAGAATTCTATGACTACATTTTAGGTAGCTAAAAGCAAATGGAAGTTTAAAGGGTATTTCTAAAACAGAAATATCTGATTTCACTTCAAATGAAAATAGGACAGAAATGAACATAAAAAGTAAAGATATTCAACTTTTGAACCCGCTTTAAAAAGGCAAAGAGAATAATCTGGACTTTAAAAGTAAATCTCATGAAATGCCATTTTCATAAATTTTACATGTCAATTGAACTAAAACTTTTGACACAAGAGCAGAGACTTAATTTGTAAACTGTTAATTAACAAGTTACCTCTCAGACCAAAAACTTCTGTTGCTATTTACAACAGGAACTACTGATCGGGACCACACTACTCTTCAGGAACTAATCACCAAGGTCTTTTCCCAACAGACACCTGCTTTTAGGGGGTATGAAGCTTTCACTCTAAGTGAAGCATGTACGTTACCTTTCACTATTCAAATGCTGCCCATTTTCCCCACCAGCTCCAGATAAGCAGCTCAGTTAAGAACCCGCATCACATACTTACCCTCATTTCTCATTGCTGCTACTATGCCAGGTCATGAAATCGATTCACTTTTCAATATTAAAGACGAAACCAGAAATATCTGTAAAAAAAGTACTGTAACAACTGCTGTGGTCCCAATCACTGTCATAACTGAATCCCAATAAATAAAGCCTTCTCAACTATACACAACTCAAAATCACCCACAGGTCATTTCTGCCTTGACCTGTCTCACTCTGTTCATATGAATGATGAAAATAATAAGCAGCTATAAAGCTCTGATAGCAGAACGGCATCCATGTCAGGTAACCCCATATGGCGATTAGTACAAACAAGACATAGGTACAATATATTTGCTATTGTCAGTGCTAAAGGAACATACTCTCTGCTTATATTACAGCAGCAGCTAATAACTCCATCAGAGCCACATCCCATATCCCAGATCTTGTACAGACAGAGGAGAAAAAAATAAATGCAATTCCTTCAGGATGGTAATTAAAAAGATAAGCAGATTCACTTGATCTAATTTAGGCATCTCAGTTAGGAGGAAAATCTTGCCAAAACTTTTGTGTAGTATAAAGTGCTGAACAGGCTAAATCCATGTTTCAGGGATGTATCCAATTCTCTTAACATCATACAGAACCTAAAGTCTGAACTAAGGTTTCTCTAAATATCCTGAGGTATGGTGGTATGAATGCCCCTCCCAGCTTAAGCAGAATACAAAAATACAGACAAACCAAAGAGGAAGGGTCAGTGGAAACAAGAAAACAAAAATGAGCAAAGTTTATTAGGAGAATGAAGCCCAACTAGCTTTAATTTATCCAATTAGTTCCTAATGCTCATTATTTCTAAATATCACTGTTGCATCAGTGGATATAGGTGTTTGTTGCAGCAACAGCCTTTGAATGTCAATCACATTTCAGATGAATGATATAAGCTTCTTGAAAGCAAGCTCCATTTTATGTACCACTGATGTTACCCACTCTGCACAGCAAGGCCATACTGTTTCACATGCTTTGTAGTTTTCCGGTGCACACGCAAGTGTGGGAGCTGCTGCCACCACAGGCAAGCAGGAATAAAAACAACTTTAAAACCCCTCGTTCCTTAAAGAGAGATGCATACAACAGCCTGAACACAACGGCAAGCAGCTTGTAACTTCTTGTTTCAGGGCTTTAGATGAGGAATTTCCAACTGATCACAGAATTACAGAATCATCATAGAAAGGTCAGGGTTGGAAGGAACCTTAAAGCTCCTCTAGTTCCACCCCCTGTCACAGCCAGGCATGCCTTCAAGTTGCTCCAAGCGCCGTCCAATCTCGCCTTGAACACTGACAGGGATGAGGCAGCCACAGCTTCTAGGGGCAACCTGCACCAGCGCCTCACCACCCTCACAAAGAACTTCTTCCTTATAACTAATCTAAACCTCCCCTCTTTCAGGTAAAAGCCCCTTGTCCTATCTCTCCATGCCCTTGTAAAAAGTCCCCGCCGGAGTTGTTCTCGGCCCCTTTAGGCACTGGAACCTTCTCTAAGGTCTTCCCAGGGCATTCTCTTCTCCAGGCTGAATGTTTGAAAGAACTGCTCTAAGCCTATGTTAAAGATCACAGGTGCTATCTAAAGCACAATCTACTTCTAAGTTCTACAATGTGACAGGTGTCAAAGTGTCAACTGCTATGAAAGACATATCATGCATTCAAAATAATATCTTAACGTTTAGGGAACCAAATCACCTTAATATTTATGGAACCAAAATCTCAGACTTATTTTCTGAATTACTACATGTAGCGCTGTGAAGTCGAGACCGAGGGACGCCAGTCTCTTTACAGAAAAACAGTTTACAAACTTTAACTGCAGAAATCAGTTCAATTTCTCCAAACTTCAGGATTTGACAGTAACCACGAGAAACAAAATCACCATTATACAGATCGGGGTCTGTGAACAATTCCAAGTCACCTCCCCTCGCCAGGGCGCTCCCTTGGGCATCGAGCTGTTTGGGCACCGACACCGGCGTTTCTCCTCCTAGCAGGCAGGTAATAAAGCAAGGGCGAGCAGCAGACGCGCTAGCAGCAGGAGCTGCCGCCTTCCCCCATCTCGGCGGGCAGCAGCGGAGCTCACCGGCCACACCTGACGGCGCGGGGAAGGAGCCGGCCCCGGGAAGCGCAGTTCCCGGCGGAACACTGGAGCGGCTGCGGGGGAGCCCGGCTCGGCTCCCTGACAGCGCCCGCAACCGAGCCGCGGAGCTGGGCGGTCAGCCGCGCTTCGGCAGAGCGGAACGCACCCAAACGCTGTTTTAAAGGAAAACAAAATAACCGAAGAACCCCACCAGCCTAAAGGCGGGAGGGAAATATAAACAGAGCGGCTCGGCGCAAGAGAACCCTCAACAGTTCTTCCCCACGCCCGCCTCTGCCCGGGCGGCTGCCGTGCTCACAGGGCGGCAGGAGCAGGCGCTTCCCCGCACGGTAGCCCGGAGGCCGCCCAGGGCTCGCAGTGAGGCCCCGCGGGGTGGCCAGGCTGACAGCTTCGCTCGGCGCCTCCGGAGCTCGTTCCCCCCGCAACCCCTTTCCCTTCCACCAGCCGCCTCACTGGAGACAAGGCTGCCCCGCGGGTCCGGTCATGGCCGCGCTCCCTCTGACCCCGAAGAGCCGCAGGCCGCCCCGCCGCTTGTACCTGTTGCTGTGCCCGTGAACGGCCGCTCCGCACGGGCTGCCTCCTCCTCCGCCTCCCTCGGCGGCGGCGTCAGCCCCACAACATGGCGGCAGAGGCGGGGGCCGCCCGGGAAGGAAGAGGCGGAGGGAGCCGGGGCCGACGGGTGCGGGCCAAGGGCGCCGCTGGGTGCCCACTCCGCTCCTGGCAACGACGGATGAGGGCTTCGGATTGGCGGCGTACCGGGGACCGACATGGACAGCAGCACGGAAGCGGACGGGTAGCCCCGGGCGAGGAGGAGGTCGGTAGTCGGGTGCAAGGCGGGAGACTAAAGGAAGGGTCGCCTTGCCCTCGGGTGCTGCCTCCCAGCCTTGGTCCTGGGTTTGAAGGTGGGAGACATGGACTTACGCCACTGCTTGTATGGATCTGTAGGGTGCAGAAGCCGGATTCGCCGGGGCAGCGAGCTGTGCTGCCGGCACCCATCCTCAAAATCACAGAGCGGTTTGTGTTGCGGGGGACCTAAAGACCTTCAGTTCCAACCTCCCTGCCTCGGACAGGGGCATCGTCCACTAGACTTGCCCAAAGCCCCGTCCATTCATCAGTGTTGTTTGCACGACAGGATGATGTTTGCAAAGTAATAAACTACTGTTTAAAGACCTCACCTGACGGAAAATTTATCACCTCCTTACTAAAATTTTTCTCCATTTTGATTCAGATCTCTGCCTCCCCATCCGCTCCACGAGTTACTTTTTCTTTAGATTCCCAGCTCTATATATTTAAGGGAAAAAGGGGTATTAAACTCTAGAATACTAATCTCAGAGACTGTTAGTTCCTTGTGGAAGCTCAAAGCCCCTAGTTTGATCATTCTGCACGGGCAGAGCTCCCAGATACAGCTAATTTTTCCTCACGGTACGCTCCAGGAACGGCATGAGAGTGCCCGTGGGAGTGCTTGGAGGTGTTCCCGATGGGAAGTGTGTCCCGCTGACGTGCTGGGAAGGAGGAGGCTGGCGCCAGAGCTAAATTTGCCTCGTACCAGGCGTTAGTCGGTATTCTGAAATATGTAGGATTTCAGGGATTTATCTTTTAAAAAGTTCAAGAACCTATTGAAAGGAAAGGCAATGAAAACGCCATCATTTCTAAACGTCATTTTCCTCCTTCGGCAGGTGGATCTTGCTTTGTAGAGAAGACTACAGCATCTTTCTGCTATGTTTTTGCTGTGTACATAATTATATATCACCTTTGTAGAGAGCAGAGTTTTACAGTGACTCATTCTTCTGGCTTCTTAATGAGCCCTTCCAGTTTGTTACACCTCTTATCAGTCATTATGAGTCCAGAACAGTCATGTTACCGTGCCATGTCTTGGTCACATACTAGTGCGTGCTACTTTTCAGTATTTTTGCCTAGAGACCTAATGTATACATGTGCTGTTACAGCTGCGTTGCACCGACAGCTCACACTCGTGTACTTATCCCTCAGGATATCCTCAGCCCCCATCTGATTCCATGCTTTTAGTGTTCTCCTTCCTTACCCCCGGCCCAAAAGCACGCTCTGTGGTTTTGTTCCTGTGCACAGACAGCAAACTTGGCTTTGAGGCAGACATTTGCCATGTAGGTGGATTAAAACACATGTTCCAGGGGCACCTGATTTTGTGATTTAAATGACTCAGTGGACCCCAGCCCAGGTGGTCTTCAGCTGCTTTGAAGTCATCTGTGAATTCCATGAGCAGTACTTCATTTAATTCTGAGTAATTGACTGAGATAATGGAGCAGCCCCAGGTCAAGAACAGGCTCTTCATGAACCCAGTTGAAGTGTCTCTCCTCTGACATTTTTCATTTGAATTACTTTATAATGTCTCTTAAAATGCAGCCTTTAATCTGTTTAGTACACATTGTAGGGGGAGTGTAGTTCTAAATGGGACTGTTGTGTAGGCAACACCTGCAGCCTATTTTGCAGTGAAGATCTGCGCTTGCATCAAAGGTAACAGTCTGAAGGTTCATGAAGTCTATTAGAGGATTAAGATAACTATAAGCCAGATAAACATGTTTCTTCTCTAGTGATTACAGTAGTTAAGTAGTTAAGTATTGGGAAGGGCAGAGGAAAAAATCTGTCAACAAATGTCTCTAAGAACAGGTTAGACAGATACCAGTGAGGAGTTGGTAAATGCAGTGAATCCTGCTTTGAACGTTGAACCAGGTGCCTTCTCAAGGGTCATCATGGCTCTTCTATAATTAATGTTACTACTAGTTCTCACTGAGCAAATGGACTTGGGACATGTACTGTGTGACATGTGTCAAAAGGCCATGCAGAAAGCCAGCAGGGAGAGCTGAGAAGCTGTGCCAGGGGCCAGGTATGCATTTTGTGCACATGATAAAAGGCAAGATGAATCATATGATGGCTGAGTTTTAATGTCTATTTAGTTGACTTTAATTTTATATACAGTTCTGCAACTATTTAAGCCTATGGCTAAGCTAGAATATGACTTTTAGTGACTCTCATTACCTGCTTTGACACCTTCATTGCCTCTGTTGCAAACTCGAACAGGAAAAAGAGGTCCATACCTGGAAGCTGTAACATCTTAGATTTGAATACAGCCTTAGAACACCATGTGCAATTTTGTACCCCAGCAGTGTTCACAACTATTATTTACATATTTTAATATTTTGCATTCTCACTGTTAAACATTCCACTCTCCCCACACTAGATAATTTGTAAATAT
The DNA here is from genome assembly GCA_032466535.1 of Forpus xanthops. Taxonomy (NCBI): domain Eukaryota; kingdom Metazoa; phylum Chordata; class Aves; order Psittaciformes; family Psittacidae; genus Forpus; species Forpus xanthops. Next base: position 22,927 of record JASSUY010003625.1, on the reverse strand, counting down.
TTCACCAAATAAGTCATATCCATCACCAGGGTCCAACACTGGACTCTCTCTGGCAGTTGGAGAGAATGCAAAATTCAGCTAACTCCTTAGAGAGAAAACCTTGTGTTAAAGACATCAGCATATCAATGCCTTAAGTATTTTTATTGTAAACAGACTGAATGCTGTTTTGCCTGCATTTTCACAATCAGAGCTAATCAGAGCTATTAGAACAGTAAATATCTGTAAGATTAATTAATTAGCAGGAAGAGGAGCAGGACTCAGGCTGCGGTGAAGACACATATGAATGCAGCAGCTCCTCAGTTGCTCTTCCTTGGAATTGCAACTGAGCAATCTAGAGTTTAGCTGTCAAAAATGCATCCTTACAGTGAAGCTGAACTAATGCTTACTCAAACTGAGAAGACTGTTACAGAGATGTGGGTTTCTTTTAGTGATGCCTGAGGCACATCTACTTTGTCTAAATGTTTCATTTTCTTTTGTGTTAATTAGTAATTGCATTATCATTTCTTTACAATGAAGAATTCTCTCCTCTGGTTTGCTAGAATGAAATTTGTTACCAGAGTTTGACTGCTGCTTAAAGTAGGTTCAAAAGAAAAAAAACTCCACTTCTATGAAGTTTCTAAAGACGCTGTTGCAGATGCTGATTTTGGGCATGTCAGGGTTTGGGGAGAGCGCTTTTTTCAAGCTACAATATGCAGTTTGGGGGGCTGATGTCAAGTACCAGGTGAAATAAAAGTCCTTTCATCTGGTAGGTAGTACCCTTCTAGCAAGGAGTAGACAGTGCAGAGCAACTTAAAATAGGAAAACAAATATGTTTGTCTCAGCCATTAAGGTAAGGGAAATTACTTAATAATAACTGATGAGTAATAGTAAAGACAGCTGAAAGAAGAAAGCTATGGTATGATAGCAGAGACTTGTTCTAGACATAGGGTCAAAGTTGCAGCACAGCAGCTACCAATTGAGATGAAATGTGTGGAAGAAGCAGAAAAGGAGAATTTACTATAAGAAATATCTCATCCTCTAGTATTTTATATGTTATCATTGTTATATATGTTATCATTTACTATCCTGCATCTCCTTGTCATACCTGAGCCAAACACAACAAATGGCAGCAAAAAGATATAATGAATGTGGAGAAACTATAAATGATAATTAATAAATATTATTTTTCATGTTAAGGCTTTACTTTTTAATCATTAACAGTGCTCTGTCCTCAATTTCCTGTTACAGGCAATTTTGCTGTCTTCAAAGTAATAAGGGAAGATCTTCACTGACAGCAAGAGATTAGCAAAGTTGCTTAGCCTGAGCTAAGAGTCAGTAAGTAATATGACTTATTCCCTTCTCTCAGCTTACTCCATAATATCGCGTATTTCCTCTGCTGTGCTGCAGGAAAACACGCCAGAACTGCATTCTTCATTCTCCCTATCCAAGCCCTCTGACCAGGCAGTGCCAAAGCTTGTTGACATATGTGTTTCTGCAAGTGTACATTTAAAACAATATGAAGTTAAGGCAGAACAAAAGTGAGCAGCAGAAGTCAGTTCCTGCCAAGAATAAGTCATGCTTTGTGTACAGTTACTGATCAAGGATCAAAGAATGTCAAGTAAAGCAATGAGTATTTCTGAATGGTCAAGAAGCAGTAGTTGCAGGACAGTGATCTGCACAGGTTCCTCATGTGGTGTCCTGTTTAATTCTGCTTGCTAATGGGAGGCATTTCCTCCTCTGGGAGAGTCTAGCTTATTGTCCCAGCTATAAAGAACTAGTTAGAAATAGCCACACCTACCTGATGAATGACAGCTCTGACTCTTATTAGATTCAACTCTATTATTCATGCTGAATTTTCTTTTCCTCCTCCTTCTTCCCTTCAGCTAATATAGAGACAATGAACCCCCACTTAATACTGCTGCCAGGTTTTATTTTTACATCAGTATTCAATCATTTTCTTCCTTTTGAGCAAATGATAGATACTGTCTTTAGCCTAGGTGTTTATTTAAACCTGGAGGCACAAAACAATGGGATAAACAAAAGGACAAGTTAATATTTATTTTCCACACCTAACACAGCACAGGTGGTGCATTTCTGGTGCTGGTTCTAAGGAATAATTTGTCAAAAAAGTATGAAAGGCACAAAGCACATGGTGCATCAGAAATAGTACTTCTACAGATGCTGGTTTGGTTTCTGAACCAGAAACCCCCACAGTTTCTAAAACAACAAATGGTACACATTAGTCATTTGCAGGATTTTCTGTTACTTGATAGCTATAAAATATAGTATAAAATAAAATATTCATGCCCTAGCTTTGTACCCTGCTGCGCACAGGTACTATTTTGTAGGGGATAGAGAGCTGGATGGTATTTTTTCAGAGTGGCAAAGGCTTCTTTGCCTACTGCATTGAAATTATTTTGGGATTTGTAGAACATCTATGTAACCATAGAGAAAGTAGATTTCCAGACAGGCCAGAATGTGTCGTGAAGGAAGGCAGTGCTGACTCATGCAGACTGACTTATGGCACATAAAATTTTGCCAGCTGCTGAGCTGACACAAGACTTTTACTTGCAAAACCTAACTGCAGTGGAGGCAGTCAGAAACATTCAGGTACATGTAAATTTCACAGGCTTCAAGTGCTGACAATAACACAGTAATGGGGTTAAGCAAGCTTATTTGTAGCAATTTGCAATCTTCATGCTATAATTAGTAAATAATACCTTGGTAAGCCAGAATTGCAAGTTCATTTCAGATGCATTTTTCTCTCTACACTCACACTTCAGTGCAAGCCAAGAAGCCAGTCAAATCCCAATAGTCTGGTGTCTCTACTGTGTTTGCTATAATAAATTTTTTTTTCCCCAAAGCTTTCTGGTTTAGGTGCTAGAAGCTTGTCAGTGGGTACATATTGTTAGGTTATGTGGTAAAAGCTCATGTGCGTGCCCACAGAAATAATTACTTGGTGGGGATAACCAAGTGATACCTGTCGCAGCTACCCATCACAGGGACTATGAGCCCATCAAAAATTCATCTCCACAAGCACAGAGGAGACATGGGCACAAGGGCAGCTGAAAATCCAAGTTATAGACTCCTGAGGGGTGAACACCTTGTCTAGGCCTTACCCAGGGCTGTACCAGCATCCTGGCATGAAACTCATCAAGCTGAGATTTGGGAGCAGCCCTCCAGGACTGTAAGGGGCCTTGAGGATGTGCTGAACATTATGGCATGTAGGGGAAGACCAGTTGGGATGCAGGGGAAGAAGCTCAGCATGAGCAGGCAGTGTGCACTTAGGGCCAAGTAAGCTAACTATGTGCTGGGCTGCATCAAAAAAAAAACATGACCAACAGGTTCGGGAACATGATTCTTCTCCAGCACAGAATCTGTGGTTGCCCCATCCCTGGAAATGTTCAGGGCCAAGTTGGACAAGGCTTTGAGCAACCGGGTCTAGTAGGCGGTGTCCCTGCTCACAACAGGGGTGTTGGAACTGGATGTCTTTAAGGTCCCTTCAAACCCAAACCATTCTGTGATTCTACAAAGCTGTGATTTTTGGGTTGCACAGGATTTACTATGGAATGTTTGAAGGAGAAACCAAACGCAGGGAAAGGGAGAGATTTAGGTGATCTGGGGAGAAACAAATGTGGGAAATGGAGGGTCATTGGAGGGTCATATGTTCAGGTGCCACTGCAATCCAGGGACCGGTACTACTGTTAGGTAGCGTACCTTATGGTAAACATCCTACCTGAATTTAGTGGGGCTGTCTTGGAATTACATATTGCTTTTAAAGGTTGAATGATGTAAGAATCAACTTTGAAATAAACCTTCTCAGATCTCTCAGAATGTTTTGTGAGTTGCTGTGAAAAGGAAAGTTTTCCAGATTCACAGATTTCTGGAAAGATGCAGACATGGTATGAAGGAAATAAGCACTATAAGACAGGTGAAATAGTGTAAGACAGTAAATGTATGATTAATAACATAATAAAATCAGACATTCGTTGACAGGACAAACAGATCAAGCTGGTTTTAAGCCGGCTTATGGAAGTCTACCAAAAGCTTTGTGTTGATGAGAAACGCAGATGTTTGCCCTGTGACTCTTGCTTGCCAGATGCAATGCTGTCAGTCTGAGGCGCTACTGCCCTCCTCTGCCTGACATTCAGCTATTCTTTTCCATGACAAACTGAAGGAAAGACATACTGTTCTCCCGGCTGCTGCAAGTAAAAACATTGTGATGTGGCTTAAAGTTGTGGCATTCAGGGGGTTGGATCTAGTTTTGAAGACTTTTGCCAAAACCAAGTTGACCTTTTAGTTGTAAGGGTTTTCTGCACTTGAGAGTTGTGTTTGAAGAGTGGGAAGTCTTTTCCAGCAAGTCACTTCGTAACTTACATTGACATTAAAGTTTAACAGAGTTCAGGACAGAGCTGAAATCAGTGGAGTGTGAAAAAGAGACCATACTATCAGCTTCACTTACATTTTCATGAAAGGTTTATATTGCTTTATTGCTGCTTCTTGCTTTGGTGAGGGAAATCTACAATTTGCTGATTTACTTCACTGATATCCTCAGAGGTTTTCTTAGAAGTCATTTGCCTGAATAATGTTATAATAGACCACAGAGTCACTAAAAGACCATCAGTTGTCTAATAACTAATGATTCTAATATTTGTGACCAATAATCCTCACCTGTCACCTTTAAACTTCATCTCTAAATAATACAAGGCAAAAATATCTTTTTGTCTAATGTCAGCACTGTCAGGAAAGGGCTTTTACTGCCTAATAAAATAAATCCATTGGTACTTGGCACTGGCAGCCCTTCCAAAGAAATACTGTTCTGCATTGCTGCAGTTGAATATGCTTTTCTTCTGCACTGGGATCATCTTGACTGGATGCTACAGCCTCTAGATTAATATCTTTGCATTTAGCGAGAATATTAACTGGACTGACAGCTGCAAACATGGCACTTTCAACCTGCTAGAAATAGCAAGCATGCAATGGTGGTGTCTCATGTTTTTGCCATGGTGAAGTCCATCTTGTCTTACAAAGAGCCATCTCAGTCTTACCTAAGTAGTGCTCACTCGATTGGGAAGATTTAAATAAGATGAAAAAAAAACTCTTTTATACATACAGAAAAGGAAAGGAGCTTTGTCACTGTTACGAGGATGTCAGGATAACAACAGGTTCCTGGTAAAATTCACAAAATCCTTGTTAGCATCATGAAGTCTCCGTCAGACTGCATCAAAAGAGGCGTGACCAGCAGGTCAATGGAGGTGATTTCCCTACCCTGCTCTGCTCTCATAAGACTCTCTTCCATCTAGTGGAGGGTGTCCCTGCCCATGGCAGGAGGGTTGGAACTAAACGATCTTTAAGGTCCCTTCCAACCCAAACCATTATATGATCAGTCCTGGAGCGGTAAACCAAAAATAGACAGCTTTCTGGGGATTATTCCAGGTCAATTTACGTTGTCCAGGTTACAATAGAAAAACTCAATATACTGTTTTATCCTCAGCGTATTCTTGACTTCATCCCTCAGACAGAGAAACTACACAGATAAAGCATATATCAGTTCCACAGAAATAAGGCAGCTTTGAATCAGGACTTGCAATTAGTCAGTTTAAGACAGAAATCCATAGGAAAGTTTCATTTCAGTGCTTGAAGAACTACCTTGTTTATTCACCAGGTTTTATCAACCTTTTCAGTGCAGAAGATGAATAATGCTTGGAAGATCAACGGTGCTTACTGAGTTGTTAAAGATTTTTAAGGTTCATTATTCATTACATAACCTTGGGCTTTATTTAATATATACCATTCAGAAGCAGTGCTGAACAGAAATATATCGTAGTTTATTTTCTCTTGGGTTTTTATATTGTTTTTACTGTAATGATGCTTTGCAAATGCAGCTTTTTCTTCAAAAGATTCCTGAGGCAAGTTGGTATTGGTGTCTTCATCTTACAGATGAAGGACAGAAACATGGAACAGTTTCAGCAAGAACATTACAAACATTCTCTATTTTGGATACTTCTCTTGGGACACAAAGGCCTTATTTGAAAGACTTGCTCTGCCTAGCTGTCATGGTTTCATTTGAAGCTGGGTATGCTTTCTTTCCACATAGATCATAATACATAGCTCAAGTCAGCACTGCAGAAATCGAAGGCTGGCACAAGCTCCAGTGCAATTCCTCACTAAGCAAAGCAATTCAAGTCATTGCATGCCACCTTCCCTCTCTTCCCAGCCTTATGCTCCCCTCCCTGTGCACCTGATTCCCCTAGAAATTTTCTCTAGACTAGAGAAAATAAGAAAAATGTGTGATCAGTTTTTGACAAAAAGCTACAGAATAAGACTTATAAACGTATTATTAAAAATTACACTCATTTATTTGTGGGTGAAGGGACAGAAATAGTTAATGAAATAGAGGCTTAAGCCTTGGGAACAGTGAAGAACACACCAGGTGCTATTGCCCCGGTCCAGCCTAAGCGTTGGGAACTGTAAAAACAACAATGAAAGGTAAAGATCAGTTAGCAAAACAATGCAGATAGTTTGCAAGATAAAGCAGGATGTGCATCTCAGAGACAGATCGAACAACAGGAATATTTGTAACCCTTAGTAGTTTTGCTGGATCAGGATGATAAGTAAGTTAAGAGAGTAGAAAGTTACTGCTTAGCACTTAGGAGACTGTAAAAGGGATGTCAGAAGCAAAATAAAGGTCTTCAGATTTCACCAGAACTGGAGTCCATCTTTGATACGCCACATTTATTATCAGTTTGTATTATTAATTCTAAATTAACTATTTTATAATTATGCATTAGTAGTTATATATTATTATTCACATAGTGGCTTTAAACTGGAAGAAGGGAGATCTAGATATTAGGAACAAATCCTTCCCTGTGAGAGTGCTGAGGCGCTGACACAGGTTGCCCAGAGGAGCCGTGGCTGCCCCGTCCCTGTCAGTGTTCAAAGCGAGGTTGGACGGGGCTTGAAGCAACCTGCTCTAGTGGAAGGTGTTCCACTCCGTAGCAGGAGGTTGGAACTGGATGAGCTTTAAGGCCCCTTCCAACGCAAACCAGTCTATGTTTAAGTATAATAATTATAAAATCTTTATTCAGAAATGGTCATTATTAATTGCAGTAATTATTGCCTGTGACCCCGCTCTCCGACCGCAACCCCCCCAGTCGCTTCACTCCCTCATGGCACTATCCCCGCCCACCCTGCGAGCCCTGGGCGGTTAATCGCGGAATCCGCCCCTCGCCCTCATTGGACAGCTCTTCCCTCGCCCCGCCCACCCTGCGAGCCCTGGGCGGTTAATCGCGGAATCCCCCTCGCCCTCATTGGACAGCTGTTCCCTCGCCCCGCCCACAGAGGCGTGTCCGTTCAGGGGGCGGGATTTGCGCTGGGAGCTGGTGACGCTTTAGGGTTTTCGCGCATGCGCGCTGGGCACGTGCTGTGTGTGGTGGTGTGCCGTTGCTCGTCGGCTGCGATGTTTCGGCGTCCTCCGCGTAACTTTCGCGGCCGGCGGCGTGCAGCTTCCAGCAGCAGCAGCAGCGAGGAGGAGCCCGAGCCCGCTGTCGCCCCGTCACCTGCCCCCGGCCCCAGCTCCTGCTCCGAGCCGGAAGCGGAGCCTGAGGAGGGAGAAGGAGGCCCCGGAAGTGCCGCCACATCCCCGGAGGGGGCCAGGGCTCCCGCGGCGGAGGAGCTGTTACCCGGAAAGGGGCCGCTGCCGGCAGAGGAGCCGGTGGGCAGCCCCAGGGACCGGGAGGAGAGCGGAAAGGCGGCAACGGTCCGAGGGCCGCGCGTCGCTGGAAGCGGGCCGGCGTGGGGGGGAAAAGTGCTGCTGAGTTTCGGTAGTGAGGAGGAGCCGGAAGGTAAGTGTCCGGCGGCGTCCTCCCATCCCAAGGGACATCGAAGCCGCGCCAGGCTGAGCCTCCGCGCCTCCCGTAGCTCCGGGCTGCTGGCAAGGAGAGCTGCGGGTCACTGTTACGCCTCTTTCTCTGTAAGCAGCAATAGTGATCCCGCTCGGGGATACGGCTGTTATGGGGATTTATAAGCAAACCCCATATGACATGGAATGTTTTAAGGAGTAGCTTGTGCCCATTGCGCCATGTCTTTTCCATGTGATTTTGTGAAAAAGTAGTTTACATCGTCCTTGTAGCTACCTTTTAAAAACTGGAACATGGTAATAAGCTGAGCCTTCTTTTCTCAAGGCTGATCAAACAGCTATCTCAGCTGTGTAGTACGTGTTTCTGTGATTAGGCTGCTTTATGACAGAAAAGTTTAAATAACTGAAGCTTAAATGTTTGATTGACTTTTCTGGGCTGTTGCTTTTGTTTCTGATGGCACAACACAGGTCAGGGCAGCGTACTGAAGTCATTTGGATGGACACAGACTGCAAAGAAACATTTCCAGCAGTACAGTGTTGCTGTATTGAGGAGGCTGAGCTGCACAGTTTTAAATCAAGTGCTGGTGTATCTTGAGCAATAAAGCCTTGAAACTAGAACATGGAACTAATTGCATTAGTTAGACTTAATGCAGCCAGAACTTCAAAAATTCGCTGTATGCACGCAGAGAGGACACTCACTTTGGATGTAATATGTATGTGTAGAATACTAACAGTTAGGAAGGACCTTAAGGTCATCTATGGGCAGAGCCACCTCACCCTGTCACCTAAGGCTTTGTCCAGCCTGGCCTTGAACACCACCAGGAATGGATGCACATAAACTGCTGGTTTTGTTAATGTTACTCAGAATAATTTTTTATCTAATTAGGTGAAGAGTGCTTTAAAATTAAAAAGCCATCCTTCAATGAAGTAACCTTCAGAGTTCGAAAGGAAAGCCTACTGCCTGCCCAGACAGAAACTGGAGAAAGCAAAAGTAAGTACTTTTTTCAGTTAAATATTTAATGGAATGCTTATATGAAGACATATTAAAAAAGCAGTAAGTGTAAAGTGATGTACAAATACTGCTGTTAGATGTTTTTTTGCATGCTAATTGAATCCAGGATTATAGTTACAGTGTTGTTTAAAATTTTCATCTTTTTGTGCTGAAATTATTTTCTATATAACCTTGGTAAAAAGTATCAGAAATTGGAGGCTGTTCTTGAGAAGATTTGGTTGTACAGAACCCCTCTAGTGCATCAGGGTTAATAAACTTCTGATAAATTTATAACTTCAGCACTTTATCTTTCAAACTGTGGGACAACTTTCCACTGCTTATTGCCCTCAAATTGCAGTTTGATCTAAGTATTTTGTATTGAGAGAAAACATAAGCTTAGTAAAAACTTGTTTGATAACACTTACAGTAAACCTTAAACTTTGTGTTATTAAACTCTGTGCTGTTACAGCATTCAAATACATTGATGGAGACCTAATAGCAGCCTTCCAGTACCTGGAGGGGGTCTGTAGGGATGCTGGGGAGGGACTGTAGTGACAGGAGAAGGGGTAATGGTTAAAACCTAAACAGGGGAAGTTTAGGTTGGCTATAAGGGTGATGAGGCACTGGAATGGGTTGCCAAAGAAGTTGTGAATGCTTCATCCCTGGCAGTGTTCAAGGCCAGCTTGAACAGAGCCTTGGGTGGCATGGTTTAGTGGGAGGTGTCTCTACCCATGGCAGGGGAATTGGAACAGGATTATCTTGAGGTCCTTTCCACCCGTAAGTATTCTATAATTCTATGCAGTCAATAGCCTTGATTGTTCTGATAGTATTCAGAGTGTCATTGAACTGTAGTAAGCTTCCTATTGGTGTACTTGAGGGCTGTTTGTTTTAGAAACAAATGTATCTGTAACTTCTCTTCCCTTCTATTCCTCTTTTGACATCTCTACCAATTCACAGATATACCTTAATTGCTACTGTTAAAGTAAATTAGATTAAGAAATGTTTTGGCTTTGAGCCGCCTGCTCTAGTGGAAGGTGTTCCTACCCATGGCAGGGAGGCTGGAACCAGATGATCTTTAAGGTCCCTTCCAACCCATGCCATTCTATGATTCTGTAATTCCCTTTGAGATTGTGCTTCATATGAGATGGTAAATTTTGCTTGTAACTTCTTAGAGAACTACATCTCATACACTTAAGAAAGGTGGCATGTTCTATTGTTCAGTAATCTGATGGTTTACTGAAGATGTAATAGCAGGTAAAGAGGAATGTTAAAGAATTCAAGGGTAATTGGAGACAAAACAGTCATAAATAAACCTTTGTAGCTTAAATAGAGTCCCTCGTTTTTGATGCTTATGAACTAAATGAGGCAGTTTTTAAATGCAGTTTATAAAATTAAGGGAGGTGAACCCAAATGTGCCATGAGCTATTAGCATATTAATTGTAATCAGGGAGCTGATATGCTCTTGTGCATGTAAATGTGCTCTGTGTCTCAGAATGACATATTAGTTTAGGCCTATCACAGAATGCTTGGATTCAAGACAAGAACTGGCTTTTAAATGACTGTCTTGGAACATCAGAAAATTGGATGTGTTTTGATGAGGGCAGGTGGTGTTAGATACATGATCAGTCCTTGCTGCAGCAATGTGTAAATAGTTACTGGTAACCAGTCATGGCACATCAGATTGCAGTGGCTGAAACTGAAATCATGAATCTTAACTTTTTTATCCCTAATACAGAAATCTGTCCATTGGAGCCTAGGACAGGCAGCATCAAAGGCCCTTGTGAAGAAAGGGAGGAAAAGGTGGATGAAAATCATTCTTCATTAAGTGAGGACTACAACAGCTCAGAATCTGAAAATGAGTCCAGCTCTCCACAGTGTCGGAATAATCTATCACAAGGTTAATTTCCTGAAATTATTACTTTTTTTTTTTTAGGAAGCTACTTATAAGAACCCCCCCTAAAAAAAAAAAAAATAACAAGCCCATTTTTTGTCTGAAGTACATGACAAGATGGGTGACATGAATCCCACTCAGCTTAAAACATGTAATGTGTAAGCATTTTGTTTGTCCTGACTTGGGACTACCCTTCTGAAAGAATAGTGGCAGGTTTTGGTTGCAGATATTTGTTCTATTTCTGTGTTAATTTTGGGACTGTGTCAGAAATTATGACCATTGGTTTCAGAAGAAAGGCTGCAAAAAAATCCTGATTGGCAGTGGTGTAAGTTCCCTTCATAAGATTACAGTATAACCCACTTGTGCTGATTTGTTTCTTTCAATTCGTTTGTTACTCTCTGAGTTTAGTAGCCCTGATTTTTTGGGGAGATGGGAAAAAGGAGGATAGTCTAATAGCAACTCATTTAAAAGAAAGAAGTCTGAGCTCTGTTTTCAGACTGAGAACCACTTTTTAAGGATGCTTTTTCAGGTTCTTGTTGTATTAACGTGGTTAACACAGTGTAAACACCTTGTGTCCTATACTCAGAATTGTACAGTGATCTTGAGCAGTGGTGCTTATTGACATTAGGAGTGATACAGGGTGTTGGTTTTAGTCTTTTGCTTAGATTTTATTTCTTTTCAATGCAGGTCACATCCCCAGTGCAGACTGTATTGAGGCTGCTCGGAGGAAACGTCAGATAGCTAGGACACAGGATGATTATCTTCCACTGGATGTTTCCAACAGTCATGAGGTCTCTCGGAGAAGAAAAGGTGGTGATTTAGAGAGTGAAGATGAGTCCGATACAGAGAATCTTGATTTTGTTCCTAAAATGAAAACTCTTAGGCAAACGATAACGGAGCACGTGGGTGAGTTTGTACTGTTTCTCTTAGTGGTTCTGGCTTTGTTTTAATTCTGTCTGGAATAGTGTGGGACTTGTCCAGTAAGGTTGTGCAGTGCAAGGCTTTGCCCCTCAGGGCTCTTGGTAAAATGCTGTACAGCTGGTATTTGAGGTTTCTGTGGGACATTATCCTGGTTTAGGTCTCACTAATGTGGTGCAGGATGGTTTGAGAAGCATGTAAGAAAATATGTTTTGGCCATATTGACTGCAAAAACAAAACCAAACAAAAAAAAAACAAATGAAAACAAAAAAAACTCCAAACCATTGTAAGAGTTACAGCATTTAATGTAAAATTGCTGTAAATCCTGCCTCCTGCACCTAATCTGATCTTCCAAGTGCTTTCCCTGCACTGACACTGACTATTCTTGAAAAAAGGAGAAAAACCCAAGCAGTCAACACAGCCCTTCAGAAATGAGCAAACCCATTGCACACAAAGCGTATCTGGCATTTCCATTGCTTTTGTCCTCTTAAAGCTACTTATAGTTTTGTTTATGAACCACAGGTTTACTTTATTATTTGAAGAAGGGTTATGAGGAATGCATTGTTTTGGATCATTCAAGGATTTGCTGTGCATCATGTCACTCACTGTATTATAGTCTATACTTACATCTTATTTACATGTATTACGCACAGTTTTGCCTTCAGACATAAACCGAAGATGTTTGTGCTGCTCTTACTGCAGTAGCTGTCTAAGAAATAGTATGTTGAGGAAATTGATATTGGTGTAAATGCTACAAATCCCACTATCTATTTCCAAGCCTTTGTTGCCTTTCGATTTGGAAGTCTTCCATCTGCAGACTTTTGATCTGCTGTTCTTTGTGTGTAGTAGTGATTGGGAAATCCATTGTTTCTTTAGAGGGAGGAGATCATGGGGGGGGGTACAGGACATAATTATATCTATTAATGATTGTTTCCACTTCCAGTGTCTGAGGATGATGAATCAAGTGAAGATGAAGCACAAATTAAGTGGGAAGTTCAGCAAATAAAGAAAGCCATTAAACTCTCTCAGGTAATGCATGCTTTCTAACACCTGGAAGTTGCTTTATGCTCATAGGCAGTAGAGCTTGTATGGAGCACTCCTGTATCTCCTTCCTGTCCTTTTGCTAGAGGGGATTTGAGGAAGTTATAAACTGATTCTTCAGGGAAAAGATGACTGAAAATATGGGAAGATAACAATGAAAAGCTGTAATCTCTCTGTAGCTGTTCAGAAGCAGGGTATTGTTGCTACATCAAAGGCCAGTACCTGTATGTGATGGAAGTTTCTATAAGGCAGGGAATAGAATTCTGAACCCTTGAAAGCAAAAGAATTTAAATAAAAACAATGGTAAAAAGTCATACAGCAAAAATTATTCTTTTATGATGCTAAACTCCTGCTGGGTGCAATCTGAGAGCTCTCTTCAGCACTTCAGCAGAATTCTGTTTTTTTTTCTTTTTTCCTCTGGTAAATAATTGGCAAAAAATAAACTCTGTATCTTCTGTTGAGCTGGAAGTTTTGTTTCTGTCTTGAGTCATTTACTCTGGGTCAGATAAGGAAAATTTGAATAACCTGTTCTTTATGTCTGAATAGACAATTGTAGAAACTTTTGCCTCTCAAATGGGAGTAATTAGAAGACTGAGAGCAAGTTACACCTTTTGCAGCTGAATTCCAAATTCAGTGTGGTTGCTGCTCTTAGGTCCTCATACCTATTTCTGGAAAACTTAATTTCTGCTGTTCAGGAAACTGCAACAATTTTTATTAGTGGTCTTTGTTTGTTAGGGACTTGCTTGCTTCAGTGAATTGTGTTTTGGCTTGATTTTAATATACAGCCTTCCATGGTTTTAGAACAATGTCTTTTAATTCATAAGCTAAAACTCAGTGGAATCCTTGAGTTATAATTACAGTGAAGGTGAGTTGTGAGTGAAAAAATCTCTCTCTTTGCCACTGTCTTTGTCAGAATGTAGCATTCATATTTATAGGGGGAGCAGAATCAGAAAGTTTGATATGAGAAAATAGACTATTAAATGACCAATAGATGGCAAATAATTAATCATAAATATATCAAAATAGCTTTAAAAAAACAAGATATAAATAAAATCAGGTACTGCCATCACTACTTGGCTGTAGTGATTTCCACATTCTATGTTTAGAATTTTGATACTAGTGAGGTCTTAGTTGTCAATGTAGAAGCATTATGCAGTATTGAAAGCTATTAGTATTTTCAGGCCAAAATGGCAACTCGGGTGTTTCCTAAATTATGGATTACTTTGTGCTGTTTATATGTATATTCACTATGTGTGTTTATACAACATATATATGCAGGGGTTTCTATTTTGTTTTTCTTGCCTCTGTGTTGTGCTTTTCTGTACAACATTTTTCTGTACTTAATTATTGAAATACATATCTTTATATCCTATGCCTTGTGTATTGGAATGATACATCTTGATCTGGAGAGCTGCAGAGGGAAAATTGTGCATTGAAAATTAACGCTTAAAATTCTTGTAGGAAACTTATGATGATACTTTCCTGTATGAATCACAGTCAGCTAAGGCAAAGTTTGATCCCTCTGTTTCTCTACCGCCTGTGAACTTGGAAATCCTGAAGAAGCGACTGACTGAAAGGTAAATCCTACTGTTATGAGCTTTTGAGTTCTCTTGAGTTTTTGTCACAGAATGGGAGATCCAGGTTTGAAGTTTTATTCTTTTCCAGAGTATTGGAGGATTTTTTGGATGCTTCAGGTGTACTAACTCCTGTTATGATGTCTGGTAGATTTTTAACTTCTAATGGCAATGATTTGTTGTAGGAGAGCATTTGGACTTTCCAAGAGTGTTTTATCAACTAGAACTTGGAGAGTAAATTCATTTAGATGGCAGCAACTTTTTATGCTTTCTAGTAGTATTTGACTGGTTCAATGTTACGTTTGCCCAGCGAGCAAAACTTAAACTGGGGCAGGTAGAGCTGACAATACTAGCCCCCTTACACCAGTATTTCCTGAAAGCAGCAGCAGAATCTGTACAGCCTGTTTAGGCAAACTAGAACCTTTCTTGATATTTCTGTTTAGTTGTGAGCCAGGGTGTGACTTTAGCAGCTCAGCTGCTGTATGAACAGCTGAAGCATTCTAGGATGGAGGTTGGAACTTCCCAGAGAGTGTGTGAGAAGGACAGTTGTGGTCACACATTCCAGGGTAAGCCATTCCCTGTCATCTCTCAGAGCATCAGGAAGCAGCTGCTCAGATAAGTTTAGGCAAGTAATGTTATACTTCTGAAACATAAGTAGCTGCTATGAACTTGCAGTATGGTCTCTGTGTATATGCCTTGCTTTCTATAGGCTATCACTGACATGCTTGTTTAAAAATTTGGAACTAAATTGGGCTAAATATGTTTGTGGAATTTTATGCTTTCTTTGCCATAATCACCTGAAAGGAATTAAGTTAAATGAAGTAGGAATTTTGGTACAGAGGGAAGTAAGAAAAATAAGAATAAAGCTATCGAGTGGGAAAGCTGTCTTGAAAATAGCAAGAAGGGGAGGAGGGACCTGTTTAGTGTAAGCTTTGTAGATGTGTTTAACATGATAAATGCTGAAATAGTTGGGTTTTTTTAATTGTAGCACAGTAGAGAACAGTAGTGTAATTCAGTTATCTTTCTTGAAAAGTGTTCCCTGCTTCAGGGAAGTGAAGTAAGTTGTGGGCTGTTTCTTGGTTCTGTTACAGGCTTGCTCAAGCTGAGCAAATACCTGGGATATGTAAGGAGGGAAGGGGAAAGAAAAAAAGGAAGCAGAGTTTGAGATATATATAGATATATATATATATATAAATGTTCCTGTCTAATAGCGCTATAGATATAGGTTCCTGGCTTTTATCAACTATTAGCAGCAGGAGTCCTCAGTTGATGTGTATTTAGTAGTGAGCACATGGTGAATGCTGATAGATACTGCTATCCATGCAACTTAAACCGAACTGGTATTATGGACATGCTGGCATGAGGTGTAGTTTTTCTCAAATTACATTGGGTAAAATCCAATTTATGTGATGCCATAAAATTTGCCTTTTTATGGTTTTAGGATGTATGGTACATTGAGCAATCTAGGTAAGATATCAGGTAAAATATCTAGGTAAAAATCTAGGTCGGATGTCAGAACTAGCAGCACATAAATGGTGTTTGAATCTTCAAACTGTGATGCTTGTCCCATCCTATACTCCTGAAAATGCTGGCATGGGTAAATCCTCCTGTGGTGCTTTGGTTGAGTGGAAGTATTATAGCACAGGCAAAGATTTTATAAGTGATTATAATGGAAAAGATGTTTACTTGGCAATAGTTTAGTTTTCTGATTCTCTTAGGTTAACATCACTACAGAATGTGCACCGTGCCCACCAGAGGGAGTATGAGAAATACAAGGAGGACATTGAGAGTTCGAAGGTGACTGTCCAGGTGTTAGAGAAGACTTCAGATGCAGCTCTGAATTACAAATTCTACAGGTCCATGAAAACATATGTGGAAAACTTGATCAACTGTTTAAATGAAAAAGTATGCATTTTTTCCTCCTTTTTTTTTATCCAGATGATAGCCAAGCCAGTGTAGGTGTGTTTGCTTGAGCTGTGGTCTCAGCTAGGTTCTGTTGGATGAAAACAAAAAGTTATTGGAGGGAGTTTTCTGCAGGTCTGGTAATGAGAGCGTGCCAAAGTTGAAAGAGAGGTGGCATTTAAGTTCACTTCTGGAATCTCAAAATGTCTTTACTCAGGGTTACATAACAGAGGTGGTAAGGATTTTGTGTTGGGTTAGAGTTGAGGTTGAGTTAGCAGACCTGTGTGAGAATTTGTGGACATTATTGGCTGTAACTGTCTCCTGATCTGTAAGCTTTGTGTATTTATAACGATGAAGGTTCGGAGAACTGGAGGAGCCACCTGAAGTTTTGCCTCAGTGAAAGTAAACTGCTGTTATCCTCTATAGATTGTGCTATCAAACTAATTTATATCACTTCATTGCATTGCAATTGTGACTCTCTATGTAACTTTAAAGAAGAAAAAGTACTATTTTAATAAATACATTTTGTTTAATGGCTGCTGGCTCAAATGCAAACTGAAAGCAAACAAAACATACCAATTATGTTGTCCTGTTGAAGCCTTTTATGTGAAGTCTTATGTAGTCCTGTGTTGAGCAACTGGCATTTAGTTTGTGCTTCCTCAGCCTTATGAAAAAGCCTGCAAAACTCCAATGATGAGGAACTTGTTTGTAATCTGTCACAGTTTGGTTCTAATTTCACAGCTATGCTGAAAACCCATGGAAATGGTTGGTGGCTTCCATTCTTTTTGGATTTTAATTAATTGAAAACCTGATTACTATTTATTGTATTTCAGCTGAAATCCATTAATGAGCTAGAATTGGCTGTACATGTGCTTCTTCAGCAACGAGCTGTTAGAGTATTGAAACGAAGACAAGATGAACTGAAAGATGAATCTGCTTATATTCAGCATCTGACAAGTTAGTATGAAGTTAGAAGTTGTTTTCTTGTTGAAGCATTCACTCTTTGAGCAGAAGTAAAGCTCTGCAGTTCCTTTTTTTTACTTTTATCTCCTTTCTCCTTTCCACTGTCTGTTGATGTGTTCAACTGAGGTGAAAAGTGGAGTGTTTGCTTGCAACACCACTTCTACATGAGACCGTCTTTAGGGATATTTATGTGCTCAGAATGGAGATTCCATATTAGGGGAAATGTGAAGAGAAGGGCATAAAGAAAAAAGCACTTTTGTGTTTTTTCTAAAATGGTGGTTTTCAGTCACTATAGTGAGGCAATTGCAATAATTTTTCCTTTCTTCCCACACCAATATGTTGTTTGTATGCCATATGAACCTTTAGCTGCTGCTATGTAAAAAACCCAACCAAACATCCAAAATCAAACCCTTTAAAACTGCTTAGTCAAAGTTGAAAAGCAGTATGCTTGAAGGTGCCGGGAACAGATGAACAGGAGACTATGGAGGGTTGTCTCATCTTCCAAATCTAAATGCAGTGATTTTTGAATAGTGTAAATCAGGGATTTAACTTCCGTTATGGTGTTGGGACTGAAGCTCAAAAGTTACTGTAATTTATTACATGGTTTAATTTTTGACATACAGGATGAAGGCAGATCCCTATGCTTGCCTTTCATACTGTTAAGAACTTATCATGGAAGACAGTAATTTCATTTTCCAGGAATAGTAAGGAGTGAGGGTTGCCTGGAATGTCATGTCACCTGCTATAAAGGGAACAACCAAACCTGACTATATGCTGTTAAATATACTTACTGCGTTACTCTGGTGATTGCTGGAGTTTTGATTAGGTTTGACTTCCATTTGGCTATTTTCTTTGTGAAGAATAATAGGAGGAGGATCTGTGTTTCCTGTTTGAAAAAATAGGAACTTTAACCATTTTATTTTTGAATGTTTCTGTTTTTTGATAGGTAGGAATGACAAACCTGGTAATGATGAATTAAAAGATCGTAAGAAGACACAGCTTCTGGAAATGTGTGAGCATCGAAGGTATTACATATAGGTGCACTTAACTCCGATTAATGTACTGTGCACTGGCTTCCTGTCACTTAGTGATGAATGTAAACCTGTGGGATTACTAAATGAGTTTACAAAAAAAAATATATACTTACTTTCCAAAACTCGAAGTACTTGGAAACCATCTGTTTGTTAATACGTTCTGTTCATGTTGATTTGAATCTGAATGCTTACAGATCTTGTTATTTTGAATTAACAAGTCTTCAGTGAGGCAAAACTATATGAGGGGAGCTTTAATAAATAATATTATGACTTTATACAGAAATATATTTTTGCATCATTGTATAGATAGCAAAAATAGGTGGTATTGTTGCTGCTGGGAGGGGGTGGTGAGCGAAAACAAAGCAACATCTGCACTCTTACAAGTGTAGGTCAATTACCACATTTTTTGTAAGGATCATGTTCAGGGATTGGTAACAGCTCTTTAAGTACTGGGAGTTTAAAAAGTTCTACAGTTGCATTGGTGCCTCAACTCATAACTGTACTTGGAAGCAGCAAGAATCTTGGAATTCCCTATTACATGATTCTATGATCATTTTAATGGATTTTTCTACATACATGGGAGAAAGTCACTCACACAAGTTCATTACAAAACACAGGACTTGCAGACGGCGAGCGAGAGAGTGTTCAGGAGAAGCTTATCATCATGAAGGCATGTCAAGTGACGATGAGCTGTCTCCAGAAGAGATTAATGAATTCCAGAGGAGCAAAGGTTGGTGACTCTCTTAATGTCCTATAACAAAATCTTGTTGATATATTTTTTAAATGACTTTAGGAAAGGTGAAGAGGTAAATAATTCAAGGTAAAGTAATACTCTGAGTTACGTGTCCTGGTTACACACTCTAGATAAGAAATGCACTCAGACAGTTCTGACTAATGACTTCAGAAGAATAGATGTATTTGGGTGTAGATTTCTTTTGGTATGACTTGTGGTGGCGGTATTAGACATGGCTGGTTGAACTAGAAGCAAGATCTTTTAGATTATGCCAGAGCTAATCTGACAGTACTCAATGTGATGCTACGATGTGTTTTGTATAATCAGTTTGTATCCTAAAGATAGGGTGAATGAAAAGTTGGTGTTCTAGTTATCTTGAACATATGGATGAAGGGGAGCAGGGAAAGGCACAATACCCTTTTTCCAAATAACCCCAGAAAGGTTTACATGTCTCAAATTTTATCAGTTTTGTAAATTTTGAAGCGTTGTGGTTGTGCAAGTCTGTGGAGTAGATCATGAAGAAACTTGCCCTTTTTTGGTCTTCTGACAGTATTTTCAATGTAACAGAGATTTCCAGTGAGCCAGTTTTAAAACCCATTTCAGTATCAGATGTGTCAAAGATAAATAGCAAATATCATACGGGTATTTCTCATGTCCTATAGATGCATAAACTCTTCAGCTTATACTTCAATAAGTTCTGTGATTATTTCTTTTTATTCCCAATGAATATTATCCATAGATAACCTTTTAGAGGATAGTAGGAAGGTCTTTGAAGATGTACATGCAGATTTTTGTGACATCAGAAAAATCCTGTTGAAATTCCAGGAATGGAAAGAGAAGATTCCTGACTCTTACTGTGATGCTTACATCAGTTTCTGCCTGCCTAAGCTATTAAATCCATTGATTAGAGTTCAGTTAATGAATTGGAATCCTCTTGAGGTAGGTGCAACAGCTGACTTTGTTTTCTTCAAAAATTAATGCATTTGTTTGTGTATTAATATGAAAAATGAAGATGTTTTTTCTATACATAGCATAGTGCATTAGAAAAAAATAGAAAGTCTATGTAGGTATCAGAAATTAAAGCGTGTGGTCGGAGTCTTCTTAACTTTCTCCTTTCCCTTTACATCCGGACCCTTTTGCAATACACCATGTAAAAAGAATTCTTCTCCTGAGTTCTTTGAAGAGACTTTAAAATTTGCACCCTTCAAATTTCACCTTTGAATGTAGTTTTTCTGATTTGCTGTTTTGGCCTCTTCAGTGAAGAGAGTGAATCTGAAACTGAGAGGGAATCTCTGGTATCATTAGATGAAGCTTTTCTTTTAAACCTGACAAGCTAACAAGCTAACAGGAATGGTCTTTCAGCAGAACTGTACAGAGTTGGAAGAGATGCCCTGGTTCAAAGCTGTGGAAGAATTCAGCAATGCCAAAACCATATCAGAATCAAAAAGGGATGATGATCCTGATCAAGAAGTTTTGCCTAGGGTGATTGAAAAAACTATTCTTCCAAAAATTGCAGGTATAGTGAGATTGTCTTGAAAATGTTCATTGCAGCTAGGCAATCAAACCTTAAATAAAAGTGATAGCTGTCAAATGATGTTAGTTGTGTAATGGTGCTCCAAGATGTAATGATTACATAGCCTCATTCTGTGGGACTAAAGCAACCACTTTGTAAGATTATTGAGGAAGGCTTAGTTTTTTATGTGCGTGCTTCTGTTACATTGCAGTGCTTTGAACTAGAGAAGGTGTGAACTTGCTTATTGTGATTGAAATGAGTTTCATTATTTTCCAGCATTTGTGGAGAGTGTGTGGGATCCTTTATCTACTTCACAGACAAAGAACCTTGTGCAGCTTTGCAATAACCGCTTTGCAAAACAAGTCCTTTCAAAAAATAAATGCAGTCAAGCAAAAGAGGTAAAAAAAAAATAAAGCTCTTCATCCCCTGTGTTTGCTTTCAGTGTGTGCTCCTGAAGGTCACTGTCCTGAAGTTATTTGGTTCTGATTACTTGTTTGTTTTGACAAGGTTTAACAGATAAACTTTCTGCTCTCTCATGCTCTCCTCATTGAAGGTGGTGGGAGATGGGATGCTCTTAAGGCAGAAATTAGCTTCTGTTCTAGAAAAATTCTGCCTGTGCCTATCAAGAAGCTGATTGTAGATCTCATTTTGCTTCACTGCATGGCACTGGTTAGTTTATGTTTGCATTTAATTATCTTTCCAAGTTTGAGCTTAGTGGTCAACTCCTAAAGCTTTTATTTATGAAGTAGATATAGAATTTTAAGACTTGAAAATCCCTAAAGGTTAATTACTTGGCTAGGAGAAAAGGCTACTTTGTAATCTTGGCAATCTTTTAATAGTTACTTTTATACCCATAGTTACTCCAGCATGCCCTTCAGCCTGATTCCAGTTTTACTCTGATGTAAATCTGGAGGTGTATCTACTCTAAAGCTGGTGAAACAGAACTGATATTTAGGCCCTGAGTATGAAAAGAAGTATTTTAAGAAAACCTTTATCCTTTCTGAGCTTTCCAAAGGTGCTGATTTGAAACCATGACTTGAAGTGGTAGTTGTTCTTAGCTAAGTTGTACAGAAAGTAAACTAAACTTTAAAAAAGATATGTGGCAATCTATGGCTCCTAAAAGTATGTTGCCTAAAAATACATCCTAATCTACCTGTCGTGATTAAATACACCAGGTTAACTCTATAGGCAATTATACCTGTGATTTATCCACTGTTTTTAATATATTACTTATCAGTGTGTTTTATATGCAAGTGGCAGCTGTACTTACCTGTATCACTACACTTCTAGATGAACAAAATAACCAATAAAGTTGTTACAAATGGAAGAGGAGGTAATTTTTGTGAGACACATCAATAATTCTTTTTTAATAGGATTTGATGAATGTGGTTGTTCTAAGAATGAAGAAATCTATAGAAGAAGATGTCTTTATTCCTCTGTATCCTGAAAGGTAAGCTGACTCTACCTTTGTCCCCCACAGCTATAGATGAAACACTGTAAACATCCATTAACAACTGTGGAGCAAACATGCCTTCTACTGTTTTATTATGGGAGAGGTTATGAAGCTTTTGTCTTCTTCATTGAACCCTTTCTAATAAGGATAACTCCACTGACTTAATGCTTTTTTTTCTCTTGTAACTGAAAGCTATTCAATACTGGTTTTAGCATAGCAGTTTCTATCTGAGGACCTGTCATTTACCTACGTCCCCTGAGTTCCTCCTGTTGTTCCAAAAATAGGGTTTTTATTATGGATGCTTGTTTCTGGGCACTATTTCAAACATGGGAGTAAGTAGGAGTCTGGGAGATGTGGGGTTAAGGTACAACTAGGAGAGAAGCTTTGCTAAAGAAGGGGTAGGATGTTCGGTTCTAAGCAATTCTGTTTTGATACATATCCATAAAATGCAGGCACAGGTGTTTTCAATTGGTAATTCTGTTGGAAGTTAATTCATAGTAGTGGTATTACAATGGGTTCAAATTGGCAGCTGTTTCCCTAGACATTTATTCTGGTTGTGGCTGTCACTGCTGAAACAATTCCAGAATTAACATTCATCAGTATCTCAGTGATCAATTGTCTGTTTATCTTCCTTTAAAAAAAACCAAAAACTTCTGTTACCTTTTTCTTTCCTTCCTTCTGTGACCAGCACTGTGGAAGACAGGTCATCACCACATTCAAAGTTTCAAGACAGGCGGTTTTGGTCAGCTGTTAAGGTAGAGAAAATACAGCTTTTTTTCTTTCTTTGCAGTTCATTTTATTGAAAAATATTTTGCAGCCAGTCAGGAAATGTATCTTCGCTCAAGTCTGGATCCTGGGGAAGTAAAACATTTCTTTTAGGATGGATAACCATTGTGTTTCTCAGGAACGTGTGTTCTTGGGCTTTAAAATGAGTGAGGGGGATTTGGATTAGACATAAGGGAAAAAAACATCTTTACTATGAGGGTGGTGAGGCCCTGGCACAGATTGCCCAGAGAAGCTGTGGCTGCCCCATCTCTGGCAGTGTTCAAGGCCAGGTTGGATGGGGCTTGGAGCAAC
>JASSUY010003624.1:0-19362 GCA_032466535.1 Forpus xanthops | reverse complement strand
GTGGACCACTCAGTGGATAAAGAACTGGCTGGATGGCCGCACACAAAGAGTTGTGCTCAATGGCTCAATGTCCACCTAGAGACAGGTAACGAGTGATGTCCCTCAGGGATCGGTGTTGGGACCGGTCTTGTTCAACATCTTTGTCAATGACATAGACAGTGGGATTAAGTGTGCTCTCAGCAAGTTTGCTGATGACACCAAGCTCTGTGGTTTGGTTGGAGGGAAGGAATGCCATCCAGAGAGTCCTTGACAAGCTTGTGAGGTGGGCTGATGACAAACTCATGAAGTTTAACCATGACAAGTGCAAGATCCTCCCCCTGTGTCGGAGCAATTCTAGGCACGGCTACAAGTTGGGCAGAGAAGAGATTCAGAGCAGCCCTAAGGAGAAGGACTTGGGGGTGCTGGTTGATAAGAAAATGAACATGAGCTGGCAGTGTACTCTTGCTGCCCAGAAATCCAATTGTATCCTGGGCTGCATCAAAATGAGCGTGTCCAGCAGATCGAGGGAGGTGATCCTGCCCCTCTACTCTGCTCTCGTGAGACCTCACTTGGAGTATTGTGTGCAGTTGTGGTGTCTTGAACATAAAAAGGACATTGAACTCTTGGAACAAGTTCAGAGGAGGGCCACAAGAATGATGAGGGGACTGGAGCACCTCCCCTATGAAAATAGGCTGAGAGAGTTGGGTCTGTTCAGCCTGGAGAAGAGAAGGCTGTGTGAAGACCTCATAGCAGCTTTCCAGTATCTGAAGGGGGTGTATAGGGATGCTGGGGAGGGGCTCTTCATGAGGGACTGTACTGAAAGGACAAGGGGTAACAGGTTAAAACTTAAACAGGGGAAGTTTAGATTGGATCTGAGGAAGAAATTCTTCACTGTAAGGGTGGCGAGGCACTGGAATGGGTTGCCCAGGGAAGTTGTGAATGCTCCTTCACTGGCGGTGCTCAAGGCTGTGTTGGACAGAGCGTTGGGTGACATGGTTTAGTGTGAGGTGTCCCTGCCCAGAGCAGGGGGGTTGGAACTAGATGATCTTGAGGTCCTTTCAAACTCTAACTATTCTATGATTCTGTGATAATAATCTGTTTAACTCAAAAGAATGTGAATGGTAGGAATTGCTACATATGAAAAAAAATGGAAAATGCCATAACACGTTTATATACACTTATATTATATCCAGTCTTGAGTAGATGTGTTCCATTCCTTGACCTCAAAAAATGAAAAGGTATGTAGAAATTATGAAGGCTGATTGAGGGAGTGAGGTGGCATCTGTACTAGGAGACCTTGAATAAACTATGACACTTCATCTCAGAAGAGAAATAACCAGAAGAAGGCATTATGGAGTTTTTATGTGGTGGGATGAAAGCAAATAGTGAATGATCATTTTTTTCTAACTGCACAAGTGCACAGCAAGTAAAATAATCAGGCAACATGCTGGAAACAGTTTTTCAAGCAGCAAGCAGCCAACAGCTGAAGTCCTTGCCAAGATGTTTGTAACCCAAAAGCATAAATAAGTTCTTGAAAGACTAGATAAATACAGTAAAGAAATACCCCTAGAAAGTATATTAAACACAGGTTTTGTGGTTGAGTCAGTCCCTAAGCTGAAAATCACAGGATTTTTTCATTGCTCTGCTGTTAAAAGGTTTTCCATAAGTGTTGCTGACTCCATTCATAGGCAGGATTCTGGGAAAGATGGATCTTTAATATGACCTAAGGCACCTGTATATGTTTACTTACACTGTTCTGAAAAACTCCACCTCAATTTGAAATCCTGATTCCAGCAAGTACTTTGATGTGCTGCCAAGCTCTAAACACTCTGCTGAAGCATTACCTTCCACAGTAATACTTCACCTTTTGTGCAGTATACTCTCCTTTTCCATCTCTTAATTTTGACTTAACACAGTTTACTCTACAGGAGAGGTCATGGCTCCATTAACACAAGGGTCAGTTTTATTTAAATGGCAACACTGAACCATGACAGGCAAATAGCATGTTGTAACTGGGTCCTCCTACTCAGCAGGATATGTGCTATAGTTGAAACCTACTTGTAAGTGTCATATCAAATAAGAAACTATGTCATCTAGCAGCCATCCTTATTAAATGCAAAAAAAAAGATATCAAAAGTAAGTGGACAGCTTTTCTGCTGCAGGACTTAATTAAGTAAGCTCTACTGAATGAAGGTGGGGAAAAAAAGCTGTCAGTAAATATTGCTTCGTATATATAAAAAAAGAATACTTCACATTTTGCAGAGGGAGACTGAGTTAAAAGTTATATGTACTCACTTACAAGACAATATTCCAACAACTTCTAGCACAAGATGACTGAAACATCCCAAAGTTCATCTCGGTCTTTTTAGTTAATGGTTGAGGAGATCTTTCTTGATCTGTCTCAGGGGCCACTTTTTTACCACTTAGAGTTCTCTGTCTTTGCCTGAAAAATAGCATGCCACCTTACCCTTTCCCATTTTAATTTTGGCCAGAATCTCTACCTTTGTTTCCAACAAACCAAGCTCAGCATTTTTCCCTAATTGCAGCACAAGTAACACTTTCTGATACTCAAGACTTAAATGCCAGGGCAAGTGGTACAGCAGAAATTGTTCTGCAAGGGGCTATAAAGCTCCCTGTAGAGGCCAGATGGATACAGATAAGGTATTTTTAATAACCTTGTGAGTTTAATAAACTCACTACTCACAGTGGTAGTTGAGGAGTGTTGTTACAGTGTTTAATATGCTTTCAGCTGAACAGAGACTGAATGTGCCACTGGTCAGGTACTGTCCACTTTCGGGTGAGAGAGCACATTTTGGTAGATGTCTCTCTGATTTGACAGAGGCTTATATCATTCACAGGGTCTTGGGACAATTGGCCGTGCTCGAATCAATCACCACAGCCTATGTCATGTAAGTGAAAATAAATAATTGAAGAGGAAAAGGGAGCTAAGTGTTGAGAACTGAAATGCAAATCCCTGATTCTGTTACTTCTGAAGCATCACACTGTCTTTTTGGAGATATCGGTACTTTCAGAATTTGTCCAGTGTATGAGTTATTTGAGAATTTTATCTTCAAATTTCAGTGGGGACCATTACAAGTGAAGTTGCAGTATTTAGGATATAATTTTTATATGGACGAAGTAACACCATCACCAGAAATCATGATACCAAAGGATCACACTGTTACAGAGAAAAGAGGAAAAAACCTAGCTTTCCACCTTCCACTCAGTGGCAATGACTATCTTCTTTTAAACACTAGATAAGACTTCTGCCAGAGCCTAGGTAAACAAATAAGACTGAAAGTGAAGATATTTAATATGTCCCGCAGAAAAAAAAAAAAAAAAAAAAAAAAAAAAAAAAAAAAAAAAAAAAAAAAAAAAAAAAAACCAAAAAACACCACAAAAACCCAAAACCAAACCAAAAAGTGGTTTTCATCAACATAAATTAAAAAAATGAAATGAGCATGCTGAAAATTCAAGCTACATCTGAAGATCACCTTTACTTCTAGAGGTGTAAATGTCTATAACATATAAATATCACAGTTTGAATTTACATTTGTATTTGGCAAAGGCAACAAGTCAGTGAAGGCCAAGTAGCCACTGAACATGGCTGCAGTTACGAGCAGTAAGTCATTAAAGCAGGAGTAGTCCACAAATTGTCATTGCCTGCCCACATCCTGTGAAGTAACACCATCCAGACAATTCCTGAAGGCTGTTCACAGAGCTAGTGGAGCTAGTGTATAATCCTAATCAGATAGACAGTATTCTATGATTCCATAAAGGAATTTGGCAACACTAGGAATAGTAGGGAAATGAACAGAGGCACATACAGAACTAGGGCTGACAAGAGTTATGAAGACCTTCCTTTAGCACTTCATAATGATTTACATCCTTTTGACAATCAAGTTGAAGATATGATGATTCTTTGAACTCTGACACAAAACCTGCCTTATTTATGATGAAAATTCAGCACACTTTTTTTTTAAACGGGTTGGGGGTCGGGGGGTATGGGGAATGGGTGTTACTGTGAGAGAGGATGCTCTGTGGACTTCTATTTATTCTGAGATTATATTCTGGGGACAAATGGCATGGGATTGATTCTGTCTCTCTTTATTTTTAATTGAAAATGATGAAAAAAAAATTCAACACAAAATATTATAAGAGAGGATTGTGATCCTTCTGCCTCAGAGAAGGAGAAACAGTAAAAATATCTCAGGGGATTGGTGCTTTGGGAAAGAGCAAGCTCATAGTACATGTTTTGGAATAAAAATCAGAAGCATTAAGATGTCCTCCTGCTATGAACAAGGTCTCTGCCATGCAGTAACAAGCAAAGAGCTTCATGTAACTGGTACATTTTACTGGTACATAAAGAAGAGCATTGTACTAACCAGGTACTTTTCTCTGAAGCATACCTTTTTCCTTTCTAAGAACTGACAATCGTACTGCCATCTGGTGGCTCCTGTTTAATGCAGCTGTCTTGGATTATTCGTTAAGAATTAGAGTGACTTATTCAAAAGCAAACATCCCTCATTTGGCACGTATTTGCAAACTGTTTCAAGCAAAGAATTCAAGAATTAGTGGCTAGTGAATGGATATTTTTGCAGCAGTTGACTGATTTCCTGACGGTTCATTTTGGCATCTACATAAGAGGGTATGCTGCAGTATTATCTCTCTAATTTTATGAATACACAATTGAAAGTGAAGGCTGAAGGAAAATTATGAAGAATTAATTTAACACTTTATTGTGATGACTACATTGGTTACTGCTAATCAATTTTAAGTTAGCTGGAATAATGAGGAAAGTGAGGATAATGATAATTAAGCAAATCATAGATAAAACAATATATAAATTAACCTATAGAAACATAAAATGAGAATAGGGGCATAAACCAAAAAAAAAGGTTGCAATCAAGTACAGTGCGAGTCTAATGTCAGAGTACAGTGTACTGTGGCAATATACCAACCTGGTCTGCAGTTAGGCTTCTATAAAAATGGTTCTGTACCTGTTATGGAGCCCAGGATAACTGAACCTGAACAGTATGATTAAAAAGGAATATTTCAATCAGGTTGTATTTATTTATTTCTCCAATGATATTCTCACGAAGTTATCTATACAGTTTTGGTAATTGAAAGTGTATGGCTTTAAAATGCTTAACTCTCTGTAACTGAAAAATTTAGTCTTTGAAATTGAAATAAAAAACCAGTATCTTTTACACTCTAACAGTCTGATTTTCATAAGACCTCATTATTCTGATAGATACTTACACAGAACTTGATTTAAGTGTGAGCAGAATTAATCTGCTGCAAACATGAAAGAACATTCTATAAATCAGGGTATGCGTGCTTTACCCTGAACAAAAGTGAAAAAGAAATTACTGATTTAATGTGAAACTTTTCTTTTAAAACAGGTGATGATTAATTTTACATTTACATTTTACAAGTGTATGCTGCTCAAACAGTTTGCTCACACAAGACAAAGCTCTAATACACTGAATTATATAACTCACCCAGTTATATATTATATATAATATATAACTATATTATATAACTCACCCAATTCGTTCACTCACTCCCCTCTCTTTCTTCCACCCAGCTCCTGGGGGGATGGGGAGGAGAATCAAAAGAATGCAATTCCCACAGGTTGAGATAAGAACAGTTTAACAACTAAGGTATAATACAAACCACTGCTGCTACTACCAATAATAATAATGACAAGAGAAATACAAGGGAAAAGAATACAATCACTCACTACCTGATAACTAAGTCCGACCAAGCAGTGCACCCTCCACCCTTGTGGGTCTTTGTCCCTAGTTTTTCCATCCTGGGCATGATTTGCTGTGTTATGGAATACCTCTTTGGTCAGTTTGGGTCAGGTGTCCTGCCTCTGCTTGCTCCCGGCTTCCCCTCCTCCTTGGCAGAGCATGAGACTCAGAAAGTCCTTGGCCAGCCTAAACATTACAAAGCAGTAACTGAAAACACTGGTATTATCAGCGCTGTTCCCAGGTCAAAAGTCAAAAACACAGTGCTGCCCCAGCTATCAAGAAGGAGAAAAATGACTGCTACTACTGAACCCATGACAGAAATTATCACCAACTGCTAATTACGCTGGAAGTTGACAAATAGCACTCAAGTTTGCTGAGATAGTTTCATCTAAAAGTGAAACAGCCTACCACTACTGTTGCATCGTTTATTAAAGCAGACTTTAAAAAGGTAGACTATTATTACAGTATGTTGTTCAAGTCTGAGATAAAACCATTACTTCATAACTCTTTTTCTACCATCTTATAAAGCTGTGAACATCAGCATGCATCCAGCTGCCAACCACATTCAATTACTTATTACAGCAGAAGTTCATATTCTGTGTGAAGCTGGGGCAAATTAATGCACAAAGCTTTCATTCTGCCTTGTATTTTGTTTTGACTACTATGCATTCTTGTTTACATTAGTATCAACCTCAAATGTCTTTCTAATATATTTCATGTTGATGCAGAATGGCAGTCTTTACAAATTGCAGTTTCACCTGACTGGTTGCAAAATGATTGTCAATGAATTAAATCTATAGCTACTGAAATAAATTTCCAACAGCATGTAAAATAACACTTTCCCTGTTGCTTTTTAAAGATTCAAATACCTTTACCTATGAACATAAGTTGTTAAGGACTATAAAGCTTTAGTGTCATTTGTGTTTATTTTTGGGTTTTTTTGTGGGTGTGCATGTGTTTGTTTTGTTGTTTTTTTTTTTTTTGGGTGGGGGTTGTCATTTTTTGTTTGTAAATAACATGCAGGAAAAATTAAACAATATTTCCTTTTCTGCTAACAGAAAAATTTCTGATGAGGTAAGAAACTAAGTATAACACTAATGAAAAGGTAACCACGTCATCAGCAATTTCTGTAGAGTTACACAAGTGGAACCAGAGATACCCCTGTGAATGGTACCACATAAGTTAAAATTTCTGAACAATTTCCTTGATTTCAAAGTAGTTAATATCAGAGCTTAAGTTTGTATTTTTAATTTACTCTGAACTTATATGTATATTACAAATGAAGGCATATTCTGATGTCATTGCCTACCATAAAACTTTCTCTTCGATTTTCACTTGCTTTTAAGACTTCTGTTTACTCTCTCCTTCCATAAGGCTCAGTATCTTTCTCCTTCCTTATACCGTACCTCTTATGCTCATAAATATAAAATATAAACAGAAATTAAAAAAACTGACAGAGAGAACTTTCTTTTTTTTTTTCAGGAAGAACTGGTTTATTTGAAGTAGGGTTTTTTTTTTTTTTTGCTATTAATCATATTAAGAGTTTTAGTATGAAAAGAAATAATCTATAGGCCAGTGACTATGTCTTTGAAACATGCAGACTGATATTTCATATTGGAGGTTGTGATCTGGTACACTAAGACAGTTGATTAACTAATGATTAATCATTAATAGCTAGCTGGTTGAGATCTTTATTTGCCACTTGGGACCAAATAACATCTTCTTTGATATTGCAGAAGTATTGTTTTACTCACTTTCTCTTGTCAGCTCCCCATATAACTCTTGCTCTGATTCTCTTTGAGTAGGAGTTGCCCTAGTGTGCCCTAATGTAATTTGTGTAAGCCACCACTTTGATTTTCCAAGCCACTGGACCTCATGGAAAAATGTACATCTAAGTACCAAACATCACCACTGACAGGGGCTCACCAATGCATTTTCAGTGAAGTTTCTAGTGTTTGCTGTCAGTGTAACAGACTGTCAGGGACTAGGGACACTGAACCAGCCACCATAGTCTGTGCCCCATACTCACTGGTATAGAATGAATGAGTGTAAATATAAGAAAAGGGCTGTTTAAGATTTTATAGCTTGAGCCTAACTTTAGGCGGGGAACTTAGCATTAACAGAAGTTTTTTTCCTCATTAGTGCTTTATTTCTGCAGGTACTAAGGCAACTTGCCCAGGAGGCATATAGCAAATAGCAGACAGAACAGTTGTGTAGCTCATGAGGATAGAAGAAATTAATATTACATCCCAGCAGCTGAAAAACTGGGACATGGTCTGGCAAGAGAGCTGTTCATTACATGACTGGCTGTTGGCTGCCTTCAGTCTTGATCCATCTGTTCTTCCATCATTTTCTCATGAGCCCCACACCTCCCACTGTCTTCAATGGCAGTTGATTATGGACTATTCGGGGCAATGCAGTTTAAGAGATGGTAATGTTTGATGCCAGAATCTGAGATTCATTTAATACGTATTGCAATGGTGATATTTTTCTAAAATTGATAAGAAATTGGATGGCCTATTTATTTGTATTGGTCAGCATGACTTCCAGTTATATACTGACACACTGTATGTTGTACATCCTCAATGAGAAAACAAAAGTTCTATGAGTAATTCAGAAAGTCAGCCTCTTGTATTCAGCTGCTGATCATTTCAGATATATCATGGCCTTATATATATCCAACAACAAAAAAGAAAGGCTGTTAGACATGAGAAATTTCCAGCGTCTTACTTTTTGGTTTTGCTTTCATTAAATAAAGAAAATCTTGCAGCTATGATCAAGGACTCTATTTACTTCTCGCCAGGACTGAAACATTCTATAAAGTCTGTTTTTTCAGATCTTATTCAAACTGAAGCAGGCAAAAAAAATCCCCACGAAAATAAAAACCTCTAGTGAACTCAATTTGTGTTTCTTGTCAAATTTCTGCAGGTAAACTTTAATCACTGCTCTTCTAATTATTTTTTAGGCTTATAGTTAGGAAGTGTGAATGAAAATTAAAAATGGATGACAAATGCCTTTGAACATGTCTAATCAGTGTCTAAATTTATGTCTGTTTACCATTTTTTATGCTTATGAAGGCTTTCTTTGCATCATTTGTTCCATAAACATTCATTTAAAGACAGAATTTGCTTGAGATCAATTATTCACTATTAAAAGATGTTACCTGAAAATCTTACTTCACTAGTAGTCTTTAAGCATTTTCCCAGTGACATCTTCTAAACTCTTCTTACAGGCCTTTCTAAAGAAGTGCTAAACTGTGCTGGAGTAGGTTTTTGGCCTGTGCTGGAAAAGAGAGTGAGTACTATGCGTAAGGCACCTATGATTGGGGTCATCAGTGCAATAATTTTATCAACATGTTTAAGTCTTAATCAATTGCAGTCACTAAGCACTGTAGTAAACACTGCAGTACGAATAACTGCTGAAAGTAATTTAGGTAATGCTTCTTGCTAAATTCTACCTCTACTATCAGCTGCTCTAATAAAAATATATTTTCCTGAGAGGACTTGCAATGAAAACTGGTTTACTCTTTCAGCTCCTCAAATACAGTAAAATGAAACCTTACCTATGGCTAGACAAGCTTCTAGAGTGCTCGTAAAACATTCATTGTTTGTGTTTACACTAAAAGTCAATAAAAAAAGCAAGTGTACTTGGTGCACAAAAACTAAATTAACTTCTCCATCCCACATTTTTTCAAGTATTTGTTTCAGAGACTGCCAAGCAAACACGTCTTTTCAATACTTCTTTCATATGCCTGCATGAAGCTGATCAGAAAGTTGAAATTCAGCCTGCAAGAATGTCTTACCACAGGGAGAATTTAGCATTTGATCTTTTCCTTTGTTCCATGCTGTGAAGAATGTGTTTCATTTTACAAAGTAAATAGGTATTTAAATGGTGAAAATCTGTATTTGTCCTCAGAGAAAAAAGAACCCAAAATGTGAAACAAATCAACCAAACAAAAAAATCCAAACAATTTTGAAATTTGGTGAGGAAAGAGAAAGGATTTACTTTTTTTTTTTTTTTTAATGACACTCTTCCCCCTAGTTTCTGTTTTAATAAGACTATTTTCACTAAATAATTATATCATAACAGGTTGGATGCATGGATAGAAGGTCCTTGATATATCTTTATGGAAACATCACTTTTTCATCTTCAAAGTTACATTTTCTGAACTTTGCATGCCTACATGTATAAATTTAGGCTATAAATATATATACATATTTATAGAGAGAGAAAAGGGTGAAAGATCATTTATAAATGCTATTCTAATTTTCACTATTTTTGTATTTTTAATTATATGTTATATTTTCCACTCAAATGCGAAACAAAAGTGTTCTGTTTTGCCTTCCAAAGAAATAAGTTCATGCATTCATATCATCCAGCTTCAATCTAACAGGAGGGGAGGAGACTCTGTTCTGCTCTAGTGATAATATCGTGAGTTAACAGAGCTAGTGTTTCCTTTTCAAACCTGTGTTTCGTTTGACTGGAAAAAGCAGATGTTTTATATGACGCTATTAGCTTTATGCTTCTGTATTGTGACTCACCACCTGAAAGAAAAACGTGCATCCTTGTATATTAGCCAATATATATAAACTTATATATATGCACACAATATGTGTATATATATAATATACATGCATATGTCAATATTTAAATTATTGAATAGAATATGGTTGCAGACAGATCAAAACCAAAAAATGCAGCAGGACAGCATCCTTAACACTAAAAGTAAAGTTTTCACAGCTGGGATAGAACTATGTGTCAGGGATTACATGCCCTATTTTCTATTTTACATCTTTCTTCTGCAGCTGATTTTCTCCTACATCAGAGCCAAAAATATGTGCTGAAGAAAGTCAAAGGTGTGTTCTGTGACTGAAAACAAAAAGGTTTTCTGTACTAAAAGTATATTAAGTTGCTCAGTCATAGCAAATCACAGATTTTTTGCCACCGGCAAGAAACAAAAAAGGGGGTTTATTGAATGAAACATAGAATCATTCAAGAGTTAGGGTTAAAAAAGACCTTAAGATCATCTAGTTCCAACACCCCTGACATGAACATCAACACCTTACACGAAATCATGACATCCAAGGCTATGTCCAACCCAGCCTTGAACGCTGCCAGCAATGCAGCATTCACAACTTCCCTGGGCAACCCATTCCAGTGCATCAACACCCTTACAGTAAAGAACTTCCTCCTTATATCCAATCTAAACTACCCATGTTTAAGTTTGAACCTGTTACCCCTACTCCTATCACTACAGTACCTAATGAAGAGTACCTTCCCAGCATACCTATAGGCCCCCTTCAGATACTGGAAAGTTGCTATGAGGTCTCCATACTGCTGTCTCTTCTCCAGCCTCAACAGCCCTGACTTTATCAGCCTATCTTCATAAGGGAGTAACCTGATCATCTTTGTGGCTCTCCTCTGCACTTGTTCCAACACTTTGAGTTGGGAACTGAGTGTGCCCTCAGCAAGTTTGCTGATAATACCAAGCTATGTGGCTCAGTTGATACATTGGAGGGAAGGAATGCCATCCACAGGGGCCTTGACGCGCTTGTGAGGTGGGCTGATGCCAAGCTCATGAAGTTTAACCATGCCAAGTTCGATGTCCTATACCTGGGTTGTAGCAATCCCAGGCACAGCTACAGGTTGGGCGTAGATGAGATTGAGAGCAGCCCTAAGGAGAAGGTATTGGGGGTTTTGGTCAATAAGAAAATGAACATGAGCTGGCCGTGTGTGCTTGCAGCTCAGAAAGCCAACCATATCCTGGGCTGCATCAAAAGGAGCGTGCCCAGCAGGTCAAAGGAGGTGGTCCTGACCCTCTACTCTACTCTTGTGAGACCTCACTTGGAGTATTGTGTGCAGTTCTGCTTTCCTCAACATAAAAATTACATGGAACTATGTAGAACAAGTCCAGAGAAGGGCCACGAGGATGATCAGAGGACTGGAGCACCTCCCGTATGAAGACAGAATGAGAGAGTTGGGTCTATTCAGCCTGGAGAAGAGAAGGCTGCGTGGAGACCTCATAGCAGCTTTCCAACATCTGAAGGAGGCCTATAGGGATGCTGGGAAGGGACTCTTCCTGAGGGACTGTAGTGAGAGGGCAAGGGGTAATGGGTTCAAACTTAAACAGGGGAAGTTTAGATTGGATCTGAGGAAGAAATTCTTTCCTTTAAGGGTGGTGAGGAACTTTAATGGGTTTCCCAGGGAAGCTGTGAATGCTCCATTGCTGGCAGTGTTCAAGGCTGGGTTGGACATAGCCTTGGGTGTCATGTTTTAGTGTGAGGTGTCCCTGCCCATGGCAGGGGTGCTGGAACTGGATGATCTTCAGGTATTTACCAACCCTAACTATTCTATGATTCTATGATTCTATAATTCTCTTTTGATATATTTGATGAATTAAAAGAACTCTCTTCCCTTTTTTCTCCCAAATTATTATGTCAAGGGGACCTGATGTTAATTGAATATTCTTCTTTCAGGTGTCCAAGCATTCGGATGGTAGGATTAATTGTTCCTGTTAATTTGACTACTAATAAGAAGTTACAGGTTTTATTTATTGCTCAATTTAATAATTAATTTCTCCCATCTGCTATTTGACAGCAGTTCACCATACTGAGATGGGAATCACAAATATTAAAGGAGAATGGATTTCTGCCAAATTATGTCAGAGTAAAATTTGTCCTGTGCACAAACACTGTCTCATTTTTGCTGGAAATGGTATTACCCTATGTGAACAGTAGAAAGTAGGACATGTGTTCCAGACTCATAAAGAATTATTGAAAGTAATGCTGAAAATCAACCCAAAGAGTTCATTGCAGAAATAATTTATACTACATATTTTCTCATGAAAGAACAACTTAGATGCCAGCTTTGTGTGTTCATACTCTGAATAACCTTTTCCTTAGTGCTAATTTTGAAGAGGTTCATCTCTACTGAAAGAAGAAAATTAGGTCAGTTGAACAGAGAATATATCTGCTCTAGGGAAAATATACATGAATGGCTTTATGGATAGATACAGGCTACATACACAGATACAGGTTGACCACCATATCTATAGAGATATACAGACACTGAGGCATACATTCATACATACATACTATACACACACACACACACACACACATATATATATATGCATGTGCACGCATACCAAAATTATATATACTTATTTCTGCCAAGGAACAAAGTAACTTATTTTTCACTTTGAACATCAGGGGGTAGCTTGTAAACGATGAGAAAACATTACTTCAGTTAATAATGGATACTCTTTTTAGAATGGTGCTACTTCCAAATTCAAAACTGAATTTGACTTTGCCAAAAGGCAAATGAAGTAATACAATATGCTAGTTTTCTTACAAGTCACACAGTGTAAATACATGATGTTGGTAACAGTAATATAAAAAAAAATAAACATTTGAAAACAAAGACCAAACTGATATTCACATTTACATTTACTCAGAAGTAGAAAAATCATTGATCTTGGATGAATTCAGCACTTCGTATATAATCTCTGTACAAAGAATTTTCACTTTGAAAAACTCATGTGAATAACACCCAGAATCAAAGACCAAAAGAAAATTATTTCCCACTGAAAGCCTTTTCTGAATCATCAGAAAATAACTTGGATGGAATGCTTTTTTATAGTTGTCTTTGGCATTTCAGAAAACTGAGTACTTTGATATTCAATGTTCATGCTTTTTTTTCAAATAACAACTTAAAACATCCCTCTGCCTTCCCCCCACTAAAAAAAAAAAAAAAAAAATGAAAAGGAGACAAAAAAGGAATTGTACTGGATACTCTGCATTATTAGTACAATCACCATAAATAGAATCATAGAATACTTAGAGTTGGAAAGGACCTTGAAATCATATAGTTCCAACCCCCCTGACAAGGGTAGGGACACCTCCCACTAAACAATGTCACCCAAGGCTATGTCCAACCTGGCCTTGAACACAGTCATGGATGAATCATTCACAACTTCCTCGGGCAGCCCATTCCAGTGCATCAACACCCTCACAGTAAAAAAATTCTTACTTAAATTTAATCTAAACTTCCCCTCTAAGTTTCAACCCATTACTCTTGTCCTATCACTACAGTCCCTAATGAAGGGTCCCTCCCCAGCAACCGTATAGTCCCCACTGCTATGAGGTCTCCATGCAGCCTTCTCCAGGCTGACCAGCCCCAACTACCTCATCCTATCTTCATAGGGGAGGTGCTCCAGTCCCCTGATCATCCTTGTGGCCCATTTCTGCACTTGTTCCAACAGTTCAATGTCCTTTTTATGTTGAGGACACCAGAACTGCATACAATACTCCAAGTAAGGTCTCAGGAGGGCAGAGTAAAGGAGCAGGATCAACTTCTTCAATCTGCTACTTTTGATGCAGCCCAGGATATGGTTGACTTTCTGGGCTGCAAATACATGCTGCTGGCTCATGTTCATTTTTCCATCGACCAACACCTTCAAGTCCTTCTCTGCAGAGCTGCTCTGAATCTCTTCCCTGCTCAACCTGCAGATGTGCCTGGGATTGCTCTGATCCAGGTGTAGGACCTTGTACTTGGCATGGTTAAACTTCATGAGATTGTCATCAGCCCACATCACAAGAGTGTCAAGGTCCCTCTGGATGGCATTCCTTCCCTCTAGCATGACAACTGAACTACACAGCTTGGTGTCATCAGCAAACTTGCTGAAGGCACACTCAGTACCGCTGTCCATGTCACCAACAAAGATGTTGAAGACTGGTCCCAACACTGATCCCTGAGGGACACCACTCATTGCTGGTCTCCATCTGGACATTGAGCCATAAACCACAACTCTTTGCGTATGGCCATCCAGTCAGCTCTTTATCCACCAAGTGGTCCACCTATCAAATTGATGTCTCTCAAACTTAGAGACAAGGGTATCAAGTGGCACAGTGCCAAACGCTTTGCAGAAGTCCAAGTAGATGACATCAACTGCTCTGCCCCTGTCCATCAGTTCCATAGCCCCATCATAGAAACCATGCTTGGTATCACCATGCACCTTGTTGTTTTTTATGTGTCATAGCATGACTTCCAGGAGAATCTGCTCCAAGATTTTGCCAGGCACCGAGGTGAGACTGACTGGTCTGTAATTCCCTGGCTCACCCATTTTCCCATTCTTGAAAATGGCGGTTATATTTCCCTTTTTCCATTCATCAAGAATTTCACCTGACTGCCATGACTTTTCAAATATGATGGACAGTGGCTTAGCAACTTCATTTGCCAGCTCCTTCAGGACCCACGGATGGATTTCATCAGGTCCCATGGACTTGTTTACATTCAGGTTCCTAAGATTGTCTCATATCAGATGCTCTCCTACAGTGAGCCCAGGATCTTCATTCTCACTGTCCCTGCATCTGCCTTCCAAGACTTGCGTGGTATGATGAGAACATTTTCCAGTGAAGACTGAGGTAAAGAAGTCATTAAGAACCTCAGCTTTCTCCAAATCCAGGGTAGCCAGTTCTCCAGATAGCTTCCAGAGAGGACCCATGTTGTCCCTATCCTGTCTTTTATTTGCAATGTACCCATGGAATCCTTTCCTGTTATCCTTAACATCCCTAACCAAGTTTAATTCTAACTGGGCCTCAGCTTTTCTAACCTGGTCCCTAGTTTCCCAGACAGCATCCCTGTATTCTTCCCAGGCTGCCTGTCCTTGCTTTCACCTTTTATAAGTCTCTTTTTTCTCCTTTGAATTTTCCTCAGCAGCTCCTTGTGCATCCAAGGAGGTCTCCTGGCCCTCCTGCCACACTTCCTTCTAGTTGGAATGCAACACTCCTGAGCTCGTAGTAGCTGCTCCTTGAATATCAAGCAACAGTCTTGGGTGCCCCTGTCCTCCAGGGTTATATCCCATGGAACTTTATCAAGCAGGCTCCTGAAGAGGCCAATGTCTGCTAGCTTCTTAATTTTTAATCAATCAATGTCATAATTATTTCAGGAGAAAATCTGTTTTACTGTCCAAAGATCATCTTTCTGTTCTGAAAATTATTGTGCTGTTACCTGTAGTTTTAGAATTATACTAAGCTCTAGAAAGTATTTTACAGAACAAGCATTACACTGAACAAGTTGTGTTATGAGCACTCCTTTTGGAAACGCGTAAGTTTGGGATATAATAGTTTTACTGAACACTAGGATCAGTTGGGATTCTTCCCAATCCTTCAGTACCAAAGGCAGTTGTATAAAGAAACGTCATGTCTGTGTGCATGTAAAATAGTGAAAACACTGAATGTCTATCTTGAATTTGAAGGAAACCAAAATAATCCTTTGAATTTGGCATGAAAAGAAATCTGATTTCAAGGAAAAAAAGCTGCCTAAAATTAAACTTCCAACTCTTTGTAAATCCTTCAGTTTTAAATCTTATGATAGATGATACAGCCAAAGTCCCTTACTTTTTACCTCTATCTGCAGTGAATCTAATTTTTATTAATATGCAAAAGCTAAAATGTAAAATATACAGGTATTTTTAATGAATTGCATTCTAAATGCTAATTTTATAAAGCAAATTATTTTCAATCGGTCACATAGTAGGTGGGAAACAAAAAAATCAGAGTTTACTTGATACTAGAATCTGGCTACAGGGTTGTTTTAGAGCAGTTTCATAAGATCTTGTGGTGGGCGTTTGTTGATGGCTCCCACATTATTCAGCTCTTCTCTGTTCTCCCCTCCAAAGGAGTGTTTGCATGTCCCAAATGTTTTGCTGCCAAAGCCAGCCTGCATGTGTCCTATACTTCAGTGGGGAGAAGAACCACAGCAATGTTTCTCTACTTTTTCTAGTTATAATGTGATATTTGCCATGAGCATGAAATAGTTTCAAAGGAAAGTATCTTGTGCCTGTAATATTCTAGTTCCCACAAGCCTAGAAATCATTTTCATTTATCTGGATAACTGATCAGTTTAACATACAAAGCTGAAAGTGCTAACGACTACCATTACACATGCAACACTCAACAATAAGTAGGTCATTTCTGTCCAATATTAGAAACAAAACAGTTCCAAGATAAATAAAAACAAATACTTAAATGAGCTAGGTTAATAATTACAAATACATTATATAAAAAATATCCTTCTATGTAAAAAAATACTTATATTTATGTGTGTGCATGTATAATACACAGTTTCACATAATTTCAATTAATTTGATTCAAATATTTTGCACTGTCTGGCTACCCATAAGCTTAATTTTTATGTTATATTTGATTCATTTGCACAGTCACAGATGCACATATAAGGTAGAAACCCAAAAGAAAACTTAGTCAGTGCTGTTAGGTGTGAATAAGTTGAAGAAGGGAATGGAAGGAAAAAGAAAGAAAAGGCAAAAAAAGAAAAGGGAAGAGAAGAGAAGCAAAAGGAATGGAAGAGAAGGGAAGGAAAAAAAAGAAGGGAAAAAGGAAAGGAAATGGAAGGGAAAATAGAAAGGAAAAGGAAAGGAAAAGGGAAGAATAGTTCAGTTGGAAGAGACCTACAACAATCCTCTAGTCCAACTGCCTGACCACTTCAGGGCGAACTAAAAGTTGAAGCATATTTTTGAGGGCTAATGCTTCTTAAACATTTGCAGCATCAACCAGCTCTCCAGGAAGCCTCTTCCACTCCTTGACCATCCTCTTAATAAAGTCATGCCTCCCAACCTCCAGGCACAGGACTTCTATGACGGGTTTTGCCGACAATAGCAAGGTTACAGCTTGGTTCTACAATGAAACTCCCTGCATTACTCCCAGAGCGAATAAAAAAGTAAGGTTCTTTTCATATTTGATTATTTAAAACAATTAAAATCTCTATTTATGCAAAATAGATTTTTTTTTCCATTTCCCTAAGGATTTTACTGTGAAATTCATTTATATATTTGGTTTGGTCATAAGAAGTAAAACGCATACATACAACTAATTTGACCTTTTTAAATAGGAAAGGAATCATGCTAGAGTTAGTGCTTAGTTTTTCTGACTAGGAAAATCTGTTCATTTGTCTAGATGTGACCTAGTACTTCAGATGATGCTACAACATTGATCATTCCCCATTAATAATTTCATTAGTATCTCTGAATAAATTTATTATAATATTTTATGATTTCAAAGCTACTGTATAATGGGCTTTGCTGATCTCAGAAAAGGGTGACTTTAGTTAAAAGGGTTTTTTTTAAAATAATTATTTGAATTTTCAATTAAATACTGTGTCTTGAAAGCCTGAACTGTAGTGAAAATATGTAATTGCTTGCTGTCCTAAAAGACATTTAGGAACAAGGTTATGAAATCAGATACACGGGAGTACAATAGGATTTATCTGAATCTACATTGGCCACTGGGATCTTATCAGGAATTTCTATAAATATGTGCATTTATATGAACCTGTCTATCTAAACAGGGTATATGACTGCTTCTTTTTCATTAAGAATACATGAGCAATTTTAGCTAATTTTGGTACTGCTGGAGAAGAAGTTTATATGAACCAAGTAATATCTCATGTGTAACCTTTTTCCTACACAACTTTCAGCACAGCTGCTTATGTGACATTTCATAATGTCACAGGAGTCAATTGTTCTTTTTTAAAAATGATAATCAGGATGATTTCTAATCTCATCTCCTTGCATGCATTCATTCACTTATAATATTTCCATCTGTTGTTATGGTCCATTCTCCATTCAAAGGCAATATAGTGATATTTCTCAGTAATCTTGCAAGAGCAGTAATAAAGAAATTGCACTGCAGTTTAATTTGGGTTTCCTGATGCTCATCTTGTTTTTTTTACACATGGAAAGCTCCTGATAAAGTCAGGAGAAGTTTAAATGTCCAAGGAATGGAAATTAGACCTTTTGTCTGTGTGCAGTGAGTGAAGCTTGATCACCATGTGACAGCTCCAACATGCTGGATGCAGTTCTTAATCAGTTGTTTGTGATTGTAGTTTTACACTTACAACTATTTTGTATGAATTGCTTTTCTCGTCATTGAATTGTATACACTGAAACTCATCAGAAAGTTTAGAAATGAACAAAGGGAAGCAATCATTGCATACACTTCATGTTTTTTCATTATAAATGTGCTCGGGATTATATGGAGGTTACTTCAAAGAAAAGCCTCCTACAAATACCTGAAATAAGACAGTAACACTATCCATTAAGCTAATGGACCTTCTATGGAGTTAGGTCTTCAAAGTAAAGAAGAAACCAAGCAACCCACCCCAAACCTTCAGTACATTTACCCCATTCAAATTAATAACTAACATCAATAAAAAATCATGCTCTTGCACTTTCTCAGCTTGTGTGTTGCAATGAACTACTTGCATAGTTAAAAAATTCACTGATGTCTGGGAATGACTTTAACATATTTTCTAATATTTTTGATCTATAATTTTCAGTAATTACATAAAGCAAAAAAAAAAAAAAACAAAAACACATGTAAAATTGTAACTGCATTGTGTAATTGTAGTGCTTTTATGAAATAAGTAATTAACATAGCATCAAATCATCAATTTAAACTCTTTACTATGAGGAATACCAATATTGAAGTTAAGCAAAATAAGAAGGAACAAAAAGAAAAAAGGAAAAGGAAGAAAGAGGGAAGAGGGAAGAGGGAAAGGGAAGGGAAGGGAAGGGAAGGGAAGGGAAGGGAAGGGAAGGGAAGGG
>JASSUY010003618.1:12608-34639 GCA_032466535.1 Forpus xanthops | reverse complement strand
GGCGGCTCCGTCGCTCATTGGCGGATGGCGTGGTTCGTCATTGTGGCGTCACGGACAGCCCGGGTCTCCTCGCTGAAGAGCGGTGGTGGGCCAAGGGGGCATGGCGGCTAGAGCAGGTGGGGAGGTGGGCGCGGCGGTGCCTGCGGATGTGTGTGTGTTCGTGTGGCTCCGGTTGAGCGGGACGCGGCGGGCTGGGGAACCGGAGGGTGGGGGCGGCCGCCTCAGAGAAACGCCCGACAGGCTTTTAGGGGCGGATGTGTGTGCCAGTCGGCGGGCGGGGCGTGTGTCCATGCCCACCTCAGTCCGGCGCGCCCGGCCGTTGGCGGAGGTCTCCTCAGCGGCTGAGCCGTGGTAGAAGCGGAGTTCCCCTGTGGGGAGCTCGGGTGAGGGCGGGAACGTCACGCCAGGTTGGGCGACGGAGAAGGGGTGTCCCCGGCTCGGTCGTGGCAGGGCGGTGGTCGGGGTGCGGTAGTGCCGTGTTGTTGTCGGGAGGCGGCCGGAGCGGCCCCGCGTCGAGCCAGGCTCACGCCGTGTCTTTCCCCAGGTGCTGTCCCTGCGAGAGAGAGCGCAGACATGGTGCCGCATCCCGCCCGGGAGCCCGCCCGTGGCTAAAGCCGACCTCCGCCTGGGAACCGCAGCGGGTGGCGACTCTTCAGCGTGACACCCCCCGGGGCAGCCTCCCCGCTGCCTCCCGCCATGGAGGCGGGTGGCTTGGAGTGGCTGCTGGTCCCAATGCAGCAGCTGGTGTCGTGGGGTGCTGCGGGGGCCATGGTGTTCGGAGGTGTGGTGCCCTACATTCCCCAGTACAGAGACATCCGCCGGACACAGAACGCGGAGGGCTTCTCCACCTACGTCTGCCTAGTGCTACTGGTCGCAAACATTTTGCGGATACTTTTTTGGTAAGTTGCTTTTGTGTGTGTCTGTCTGCTGGTCCTAAAGGTTCTTGCTTGCTAGTTGCAAAGCTCTGAATTGGAATGTTTGGGGAAATAATGTGGTTTACGTGTTTTGACCCTGCTCTTGAAGATGAAAATACTGTCTTTCCGTACATAAGTGGGTGAGTCTGTGTTGAATAAAATGACC
This sequence comes from Forpus xanthops, assembly GCA_032466535.1. Lineage (NCBI taxonomy): Eukaryota > Metazoa > Chordata > Aves > Psittaciformes > Psittacidae > Forpus > Forpus xanthops. Next base: position 33,559 of record JASSUY010003618.1, on the reverse strand, counting down.
TGGTCTCAGGAGTGCTGTCTCTTACCCTTGCCAGATCTGATTATTAGTGCTTTGATTGCAAGATGTGACTTTATTAATTTGTTGATGAAGAAGTTTATTCTTAGTTTGTTTTTTTTTTTCTTGCTGATCATATTTGATATTTTCTTTGCCTCTCCTGCTCTGTTCTGGGAATGAGGACCCTGGTCCTGCGTATTTGTTGCAGCATCTAGTTGGTATTGACATCACTGTGACATTTGCCATATGTTCCTGCGTTTTTCCAGGATGCCACCTGGCTTCAGAGGGGGTTCACTTCTAAATCTCCTTGCATAACTACAGAAGGAAATACTCATTCTTTCATAAGCAGGCAAAAAGTGGGCTATCTTTCAAAGCAAATCCTTTTGTTTCTAACACCACTTTCAATATCTAAAAGCAAGTTTGTTTCCATATTTAGGTCTTGTGCTGCTGGACAAAGAATATCTTATTAGGGCATGACTTCCAAGAATTAATTTTATTAAGTTATATTCTTCGTTACTTCTCATAATGTAGACACTACAACACTGGGAATATACTTGAAAAAAAAAAGAGATAAAATCGTCTGGGAAATTATTGTAACTAAGGACAGTTATTCTGAGAATATTTTGACTACAGAATACTGTGTTGTAGTCTGTGGAGAACTGACAGATAATAGGCTATGTCCTTTAGTTGATTTCCAGTTTCTTTTTAAAGCTCTTCTGAGAACAGGGGATCTCCACAGCTGGCATTCAAACTGAGGAGTCATGGCTAGATCAGAGCTCCTTGTTGCATTGGATTTATGTTTCCTGGGGAGATGTATATGGAGCAGCTGTTGGAGAAAGCAGAGAGCAGAAAGGAAATAGAGGACTGGCTTGGGGAGGAGAAGCAAAAAGCCCCAGTTGACAGTTTGAGAAACAGATACTGTCTGTTTTTTGTTTCACTGGAGGTAGTTGAAATATACAAACTATTGGTATCTGAACAAAGCTGCTGGCAGTTTCTAGGTAACCTTGGAGAGTACATCTCTGAAATGAGGTTTGGACCGTGAAGGAACTGAAAGGTCTTTAATTTGAATTAACTTTAAGTGTATGTAATTAAGAGATGAGCAAAAGAATAAATACTGCAAGTAATGAACAGTTAAAATTTATGTTAATGTTAAAAGATATATCAATTCTTTGCAAGAGAATTGAGTTATATTGGTAAGATTATGTGGGTTTTATTTTTTTTTGTGTTTACTGTGAGTATTTAAGCCACATAATAGTATCACTGTCTGAGACATACTCTGTAGGGTCTGGTCATCTTGGAGCCCGGTGATGCCACAAAATGGGTTGATGCAGCATGTACATAGCTGTGTCTTTACAGGGGTAGTGTGGAAGGCGTGCTGCTGGCTTTTGCGGTACAGCCAGTTCAGTGGGGAAATGTTGCAGGTACAGGCCTGCAGAACTTTTATTTCTTTACGTACAATGAATTATCTCTTTCTAGTTCTATTGAAATGAGAGATCTGAGACTTGTATAATGATAATTTAGTGTTCCCTGAGAGAGAATATTTTGTTTCTCTACTTAAAAAGATTAGGTGTCCCTATAAACACCAGTGAGTCATGAAAACAGCAGCTGAGGGTGGATGTTATCCTTGGGCATATGGATGGTTAAAGGAAAACAGCAGAGCAAGAGCCTCCAATTTCTGTGTACATGATTAGAATGCATTCATGAGCATATTGGCAATTCAGTTTTTGTATTAGTTGTTTAATGTCACCTATGGCTGATAACATCTGGGACACAGCACTTTAGATAATTTGGCAAAAAGAGCAGAATGATCTTAATTGTGTATGTAATATTCAGTGGAAGAAATTACAGGTTTTTATTTTTAATGATTGTTTATTAAATAATATGATACGTTCTTGTGCTGGAACAGAACAGTCCTATAGGTAATTTTGTTTGTGTACAGTTTTTCTTCAATCTGATTTCTGAAGTACCACTTGATAACACTACTTCTCCTTCCATTTAGCAAACCAGTCCAGACCTTAATCAAAGTCTGTCATCTGAAAACTTTACAGACATAGAGCTGCTGTTTTCAGTTGGTTTGTTTCTCTTCATTATCCCTGGTTATTAAGTGTATGAATCGTGCCAGATTCATCCCCCCTGACTTCCCTCCACCCTGATTGAAAAATAAGTACTTAAAGTGATAGGCTTTAAAAACTTTCATGTTCTATCAGTTTTGTTTTTCAGACCTTAATTTTTTCTCAGGATGGCTTATAGTTTGATGCTTTTTTTGTTGTTGTTTGTGTTGTTTTTTTTTTTTTTATAATGGTTTTAGTGTTTTTTTGTTTTTTTTTTCTTCGAAGGCATTTCTGTAATTTGTTTCTTTTTCTTACTTTCAGATTTTCCATGAATCACCTAAATTCTTGTGGAATGTTAGTATTTCAGATTGCATAGAAAACAGGAGCAGACAGTTGCTGCCTTTTATGCCATGGTTTTCATTCTTAAGTAGTGCTGGTCTTTCTGCATCTCTGTCACTTGTCACAGACACAGGCCCAGCTTTCCCAGCTGGCTCTATTATACTTTGTTCACCTCAGTTGCAGGGCAATTCCCTCATTTCCTATTTGTGAATTGTCATATTCCATATGTTACTACAGCTGTATTTAGTTACCTCAGAGGGGGGCTTATTTATATATTTATTTTAAAGTTGTGTTTTGCACAGGGTGAAGGTTGACCTTTCATCTCCTCTCCAAATAGAGTATTTGCTATCTGATCTTCTTGGCAGTTTTATGTGTCAATAATGTTGCCGCTGGTGTATCACACTGTGATAGTAACCAGATGAACAAAGTAGTACAGAGATCAAGGATAACCATCCTGTTTCTTTACCTGTTTTCACAAATTGTCTTCTTCCAGTTAAATTGTCTGCAATGGTAAGCCATCTTTTAAGGTCAAGAGGACTCAGTGCAATGCCTCTGCTCCTTGTCTTCCATCTAATTGCCTTAGTTTCAGGGCGTGCTCAAAGAACTTCTGTTTACTGGTAATGACAGTAACACGTTATCCATTAAGTAATTTTTCATGCTGCTCTGTTACACAATATCTCAAAGTATCATCTTTAAAGAGAGATTTCTGCTTTCACTAATGTGTGTTTGACCTTGCTGTGTTCCAGCAATGAGTGCCAGAATTTTTTGGAAAAGTGGTGGGAGAGCATTGGTCTGCAAGAATGAAAACTGCATATGGATAGCAATGGCATGATTCCACTTTGCTTTGTTTATGCTCACAAGACTTGTTTAGAAAAATGAGCAGAAGCTTAACTGCAGACTTTGTAGCTCATTGTGTCCCTTGTGTGTGAAGTCTTTGGTCCTTTTAAAGAGGAGTCTGGAAAAAAATTAATTCGAAAAGTAGACTTTGTGTTCATAGCAGCAACGAGGTTTCCACTTAACGGTGTGAAAAGCAGATTTGGTGCTGTGACTGGACTTGATATCACATTAGCTTCATTTTTTAGTAATAATTTATTGATATATTTTTTATATAACGCTTCAAAGCAGCATTTATTTTGGGGTGCCAGTGTAGCTGCTTATCATGATTTATGGTTGGTATTAGCTGATTCTTTGTTCTAGTCCTGGCCCTGTCGGTACTGCTCTTGTCTGTCTTCTCCAGACCCCATTGGTCATTGTTTCATGCTCTTCACTCATTTCAGCTTCTTGGGTTGGTGAGTCTAGAAGGTCTGCACTGTGGGTAAAGTGAAAGAGGCAGTGCAAAGCTCAACGCTTTTGCAATTCTGATACATACGAAGATGCCTGACATGCTCTGGAAAAACTGATATAATGTTTTCCCTTCTGCATGTTTAATAGAAGACTTCATTACCATTTTTGTTAGGCAGTGTCTTACTGTGCTTGCTTGAGTTGGCTCTGATTTCTTATTTAAGACCGGTTGCTAAAATATCCAAGGGATACTTGGATACAGTCTTAATGATACTTGAGCTTTTGAGGTGGTTAATAATCTTGGATAAGCTGTCCTGAGCTGTTTTGAAGTTGTGGGCTGGCTTCAAAGCGTATTGTGGCATTTGAACTCAGTTGTGACCAAGACAGACGTACCTTCTTGGTTCATGTGGCCTGCAATCTCCCAGCTGACTAGCTTTGCATTGTCATGGTTGAGAACAGGAACAAGAAGGCGGGTGAGAGTTGTGTAATCAGTTGTGGGTGGAGGATGCAGAAAAACTTACTTGTGAGTTCTTCTTCTCCCTTATATTTTTTAATTCAGAGCTTATGAGGAGATAAATCGTGGTTTCTTTTAATATTAAAATCAGAATAGCTAGAGGAAAGGGAATTGCAGATTTCTTAGAAGTCAGCAGTAGGCATTTTTACTGGTAACTTGAGTAAGTTCAGCCAAAAGTACTTTGACTCTCTTCAGTTCCCAGAGGTTTTTTCCAATTTTGCAGTCCCTAAAATGTTTTATGTAGAAGTATAATACAGTTTGTATGTTTTCCAGGAAGACAATATTCTTTCCAAAGGTTTTGAGATGCAATTCTGCGGGCCTAAACCTCATATAGCAATGTCATAGGAATCCAAACAACAGAAAATAAAACTGCAGTTTTGGAGTTGTTCCTGTAAAACAGTTGGCTTAAGGCAAACTGGAAACAAGTTCTGACAGTCAGGGAAAAGATGCAAAAAGTATATTATTTTTGAACAAAGGTAACCCTCTACCCATTATACATCAGTTCACCTGAAACAAAATGGGTTCTGAAAACTGAAATGTCAGTGGAATAAGCTCCCTGTTCTGAGTAGTTTACTGAGACGAAGTATGCAGCTGGAGTTAATTTATAGGAAAATTATGAACTTGCTGTTGTCGGGGGTAGATACCTACGTATTTATTTTTCTGTAAAACCTGCAGTCCTACCTGTGGATCAGGTCCCTGCTGTCAGGTGTTTCTTTGGCTTCAGAGAGTGGGCCAGTGGTGTCTGTTCTTATGACTTCCTGTGGGAAGGAAAAACTTTTGCTTTTAAGATTCCTGTTACTAAAATAAATCTTGCCAGCTTTCGCCATGTGGGGAAGGTGGGATGATGCTATAAACCAAGCTGACAGAACGACTACAGCATTGAAAAATTGCATTACATGTGGCCTGCTGGCGGAATCTTGCTCAGATATTGAGAGCAAAAGTGTTATGCAATTCTTCCTCCTTTTTATGAATGCCAGTGAACAAGCAGTAAAGTAGGATTTTGTATGCCCAAGTGAGAAGCTTGTTTTGAACGCTCCATGAAGTCCTGTCAGTTTATGTGTTAAGTAGAAACTTGTATCATGAGATCCTGTTGTAAAACTAGTTTGTTCCTTGTTGTTCTTGCTGATTAAGTTCTGTAATTTTATGGGCTGCTTTCAAGACAGCTGCCATGCTGCTACCTTGGGCTATTACATCATGGCCCTGGTGGTGTGTGCAGTATCATGTATGCTTTCTGTGTTGCCTTAGACTCTGTAACTTCCCAGAGAGCTGGAAAAGTTGACCTAGGTCAGTGAGGCTTATGGTAACTTCAGAGATTACCACTTTTGCAGCAAGTAGAATGGTCTTTCTGACATTCAAGAGTGTAGGTCAGGGAGATGGTGATCAAGTTGCACCAACAGTAGTCAGTTTCTTTCCAGAGGTGTCTCAGATGAGCAAACCTTTTATGTTTAGTCTTGATTGGGTTTCTTTTGCACAGTTGGCATTTGCTGTTTTGAGCAGACTCGGGACTGGAATAGCAGGATTACTGCAATAGGATTGAATCACACTGATGAAATGAAGTAGTTTTCTCAATGATGAGTTAGCCTCTGCTCTGGCTTGAATGTTTACTTCTTCTGTTTGTCAACCTGAATGTTATTTTAAGGCTGCTGAAATACTAATAAAATCCCCTCTTTATTTGCACATTTGAATTCTTCGTTTTTTTTTTTTACAGTATTAAATACACAGTGAAAAAAACTTTGTCTCTTTGTAGTCTGACATATGAAGTCTGAGTTTGCTGAATATTCCATAAGTCACTGTTCATTTTAAGTGAGCTTCTTTATTGTAGTTGTGGGTGAAAATGCAGAATAATGATGGTAAGCCACTCATCCCCAAGACTTCACAGTTCTTTTCTGCAAGCCTGTTCTAATATCCTAAGGCTCTTCCATCTTTTGTAATGTACTTTAATGTTCCTGCCCTCCCGGCTCCTGCTTAGGCAAAGATAGGAGTAATGTCTGCAAGGCAGAAGCTAACCAGAATGTGGAACAACATGCTCTTCCCGCAGGGCTTGCATCTTAGAGTGCTCCTAACTCAAGATGACTTGAGGAGTCTTAAACTGGATTAGTGCTGCTTTGGCAGGCCCTAATATCAATGCAAAGTAGAGTAAGCAGCTTGGAGTGGTGTTTGTTGCTGTGATCCTGAGCCAAATGAGTGTACTGGCTTTACTTTTAAAGCTTCAAGAATGCGACTGTAGTTCTTGATGCTGGTATTCTCAGTCTTGTTGCACAGGTCATGTCCTGTTTGCTCTCTGCCTGTTCTCTGTGACAGCTGTTTGATTTCCTGTAGATGTTACCTAGCTTAGAGGGTCTTGTCACCTGCAAGACTCAGTTCTGGGCAGGTGTATTTCATGTAAGTATGTTTTGTTATGTAATCTTTATTGTTTTTGGCTGGAGGGTTGTAAAAATATCTTAGTGTTGTGCATTGTTTGAAGTCCCCATAAGAATTTTTGAATTAACAGTTAACTCTCTTATGTGTTGTGAATTTTGTTTTACTGTTTTGGTTTTTTTTTTTTTTTTTTTTTTTTTTTTTTTCAATTTTTAAAACTATCTGCAGCAATACTTCCAGTCTCATTTCCAGTAAAGATGTGGTGATAGCAAATTGTTATGATCAGACAGCAGGTAGCCATACTTAATGTGTGTTTGGAGTGGGTGTCTGTTAATACTGCAAGCAATACTTTTGTGGGGCACCTATTACTGAACGGCAAGTAATCTCATCAGCAGAGAGAAACTAATCTTGCAGTGACCTGTGGCTGGATTGACCATCTTAATAGCTTCTAGCTTAGTGTGCTGTTAGCTCAGCACATCTTAAATACGTGACTTTTTACGTGCAAATGCATTTCTACTTGGAGATGTTTTTTCTAAACCTGATGTAAACAGTTTTAAGTGTTCTATAGTTCTGGGTAGGTCTTTCACACATTCTTCTTACTCCCTGAATAAGAGACATATAGGAGAAATGAATTCCAGTAGTTCCAGGGAAGGTGGCCACAGTCAGCAACACAGGCTGAATGAGCTTTGGGGGATCATGGGCATAGGCTAGTCTAGGCCAAATTTTTGTTCTTCTCTCCTGCATTTTCCTAGTAGAGTAAAAGGCTTATTCAGAGCATGCTCTGCCCCTGATTACATGCATCAGTCATGTTCTTTATTCCCTTCTTCATAGCATCTTCCAGTTTTTTTAGTAGGTCTCATGTGGCCCGCCACAAATCCATTGATGGTAGAAAGAAGGAGAGACTATGATACGTGGAACTGCTATTCTTCCTGTAGCTTCTGGTTGTGCCTTTGGCAGTGGTGTGGAGGCTGAAGGTGGTGTCATACTTTTGCTTAGCTGTATGCCATTAAGCAGGGAATACTTGACTGTTTTCATTGGTGTGGGCTGCTTGGATGTTCTGCACAGGAGGATTTCCAGCAAAGCTAGTCAGGGGCTTTCCAGTCTCTCTCCTGTTTCCATAGTAGTTGACTCCTAACAAGAAATCTCTCTGGTGAAATGACTATAGTGAGAATGCAGTATTGTGTGAGAGAACATGATGGTGGACCTAGTTGGCTTTTACTGACATGTAGCTCTGCTATGAAAGTAGCCCAAGCTTTAGAAATTAGATTTTGCCAGGGTGCTATAAACCAGGAACTGTCAGGAGGGCATTGATTGCCATGCCTGTGAAGCAGCGTGATGTACTTGGAGAATGGCCTTGATAACCGTGCTGCGGGAAAGTTTAGAAAGCCTGTGCCTCACAATGTAGGCTGAAGGAGTTGGGGAGCATAGTGATGTGTTTTCAGCAAATCCCTTCCTCACCATCTCTGTCTTCAAGATGTAAAATCTGGGAGAACTGAGCACAGAGAAGCTGCTCACCATGATATGCATGCAGCCTTCCTATTGCAAATCTAATATACTTTGAGAACTGCACATGAAATACTTCCATCCTTTACCTTTAATGCACATACTCAATGTGTCTGGTGCAGATTGCTGAGCTTTTAGGTAATGCAGAAGGAGGAGCTTGGAGCATCACTGGTCTTCACTGAAGAGTCTCATTTTCTTGTGACAAGAGCCTTGTGCAATCACATAAGAGTTAAGCTCTTCAATCAAGACTGGCCACAGTCCAAGTTCACCTTCCTGTTTTATGTGCAGGAAGAGCTCTGTAATTCCCACCTGCTCACATTACAAGCATCATCTGTGAGGAAGCAGAAATTACAGTGGGGAGGGCAGGAGAGAACAAATTATGTATGTTCAATTCGCACATATTTTAGGCTTCTCCCAACTGTGGTCCAAACTAGACAATGTTTATGAATTGATTGGTGAGTTCTGCAGACCTGGTCTTTCCATTCTGTAGGAAGATGTTATTTTACATTTAGCAAGCTAATTGCTGTATTTATTTCCTTATAGGGCAAGTGCCATTGTTTTTATGACTTAATCTTAAAGTGAAAAATTAAGAAAGGTAAGCTTTGCATAGAAGTCATTGTGAAATATACAGAGTGTGTATGTGGAGAGGACATGTAACTGTTATTAGTGTGATATAACTGTGGTCTCTCTGTACTGCCTTGACCACTCAATGAATCTGATTCTCCTTTCAAAATAGTAAGTTTGCTGCTGGCTTTGGAAATAAAGACTTAAGGTTCTGGTTCCAGAATTTCTGGGATCAGTCCACAGAGATGTTGTAATAAAGTTCTCAGATAGTCCTGTCAAGGGGAGTATGACCCTGAGCTACTTACAGTATGTGCATATAGATTTGGTTGGTAACTTTCTTTTACTCAACCTTTCATATCTGTTACTGTTAGGATTTCCTTTTTTCAGGTGCTTAGAGTCAAAGAATGAAAGTCACTGAGTACAACACTTGTCATCTTTGAGCTGTTTTACATATTTTCTTTTCCTTCTTATTTTTTTTCAGGTTTGGAAGGCATTTTGAATCCCCTCTGTTGTGGCAAAGCATTATAATGATCATTACTATGTTACTGATGCTGAAACTGTGCACTGAAGTACGTGTGTCCAATGAGCTAAACATAAAACGCCGCTCTTTTGCAGGTTAGTGACGGGAACTGTCTTTTGCAGGATAAATACTTTTGAAAGCATGATGTACTGTTACTTTGGATAAAAGTTCTCTCTGAATTGCAGTCCAGTCTCCTCTCTTGATAATTTGTTGTAGCGCTTCCTGAACTTCTTTTTTGAAACTGCTTTTTGAGGGAGAAATATATAAAGCTGTAATTTTATTTCAGATGGGTCTTGGTTCAGTCTAGAAATCAGAGTTCTTCTTAATATTTCACAGTGTCCTGAATATAGACCTGGCTGTTATGCCACTGTGGTAGCCTGGATGTTTTCTTGTTTTGAAGATCTTGGCCAGAATAGGAAGTTATTTTTTTCATCTGTACTTTGTACCAAGTTCTTCAGTATGATCATACCCTATTACCTGAAATTTTATTTTGCATGCAAATACTTGCTTTTGTGCATAACTTAATTTTTACTTACTGAATTATTTGCTTCCAAAATAGGAGGTGCTGTCATATCATAGTTACCAAACTGTCTTTTTGTATACTGTTTGTTTGGGTTTTAGTGTGGGATTAGTTTGGGGATTTAGGGGAATTTTCATGTGTTTTTTTAATTTTAGTTATTAATTTTTAGGCATTGATAATTTCAGTTGGGGCCAGAGTAGGATTCCTTATTTGATGCTCAAGCTTTGTGGGAAGTTCCGCTTTTTTTCTTTCTCCCAGATAAAAAATGCAAGAGGAGTAGTTTTTGTGTTTCTCCTTGTTGACTTTGACTTAACATTTTATGTTACAGCTTATTAACAACAACAAGAGAATTAATGCTGTCAGCTTTTTGTCAGTTGTTTTGCCAATAGGGATGTATAATTTATTCTCTCCATCTGTTCTCTCACTCCCTAATAATTCAGGGTCTGATCCAGTTCCAGATATCCACAGCCATCATTAGAAGGCAGTAGCTACTGACTCTGAAGTAGGGTAATTTATGTAATAGCTAGGGTAGCAACTTTCATTGCTGCTCATTATGGAGTGTAGTGTGAAACTATTCAGGTAAGTGAATTCATGTGGAATGGGAGCTGTACTCCAGCTCCCAGACACAAGCTGTGGTGTTCACAATGGGTCTTAGTCTGGCAGGATGAATGACTTCCAGCTAGATTTAGCAGTAGTTAAAATCCAGAAGGCATCTGGGAGGGGCATGTCTGCTTTCTTCCTCCTTTGCTCTCTATGCTAGCATTTTGTGAAGGGGCAGAAAGATTTCTCTGTTTGCCTTTTGTGAGGGGATATAATCCTGGTGCACACTTACACAGTCTTGCAGGCTCGTTTGGTAACCTTTGGACAGAAAGGGAGGCTATTCAGCTAGTATGTAGCCCTATTTAAATAACTCTCCCTGAAAGACATACAGTCTTCTTAAAGGATAATCAGTCTTTTCCTTACCAGGTAATGGAAACTTCTCAAGGTTGCATTAAGTCATTTGAGCCCTGTCCTTTTCCCGAAACTCAGTTTATATGTTTAATTAGCTAGAGAGACTGATTTTACTTGCTTAGGGACCTTTATTATTTGTTTTTATTGAAATGCTTGCCTCCTCCCACAGACTTTGAGAACAGCAAAATCTTTCTTACTTGCAATCGATTTTTAGTAAGGCTGGCTGTAGCATGATGTCTCAGAGTAAGTATATAAGTGCATACAAAGTTCTTTTCAAGCCAGACAAAAAGATAGGTTTGTATTTTAAGCACAATATGAGTAGGAGTGAGATCCATGTTTCTAATCCTGTACCTAATTTTATCTCTTGAATTTTATGGTGACCTAGGCAAGCTGATAAATCTGTGTACTTAACTTTCTTTCCTCATAGCTTGCTGGCATAGTGAGAAGTCAGATTTGGAGTCAGTGTTTTTGATTAACCTTGCAGGATTCTGAGGGAAAGGTGCACAATTTCTGTATGTAATATGATTTTTTATTTCTCACATGGCTAGTCTTCAGTTTAAGCATTTTTCTTCTTTAATTTCTATCCTACCTCTGAATGTTTCTGCAAAAAAATCCATAATATTTAGAAAATAAATAGAATTTTTCAGTGGAAGGGGGCTTGCTGGTTTCTTGAATTACTATTAAATATGGTGTTTCCCCTCCACTCACATTAGTATGTGCCTACCAGTGTGTTTTGAATTATGTGGGAATTGCCTTTTTTCTTCTTCTTTTATTATTCTCACAGCTAAGGTCCCTTAAGTAGTAACTGGTTCAGAAGGAATCTACTTGAAACTTCTTGAAGTATTAAGGAGCAGTCTTTCCTAATCCTGAAGAGCTTGTTCTGTATTCTCTAGACTGTTTTCTGCATGTTAATGGAATGAAATACATATCAGTAGTAATTCAGAACATAGACATAAAGGCATTCAGTCAAAATGTTTGTACTTTCTTTTATAGGGTAACTACCATAGCATGAAAAATACAATCTCCTGAGAATCTTTCCCAGTAATGTTTGATTATTTCTTACAAGCTCTACATAGAAAACTTGTTAGGAAAATTCACATAAACTTTTATTTTTTCTCTCAGTGTCTCTCAATTATGAGATTCTCTCTCCTCCTTCCCCCCTCTTTTGTTTTTGAGTCTGCAAAAGTGAAAGTAAGTTGGGAGTGGCAGAGCCCACCTCGTGCTACTCTTTCTGTTCTGGATACATAAACTTTATTATGTGCTGATTGAAGACAGAGTGAGTCTTCTTTATATATGAAACTGTTTTATTGTTCTTTAAACTTGGACTGTGTAGTTTGTTTTTAACAGTTCTGAACTGGGGGGAGGACACAACATACGAAATGACAAAAACCAAACTAAGCCAACCAAGAAAACAACAAAGTATTCCAATTTTATTTTAAAACCTCCAATGATAGTCCAGTTCTCTCTCCTGTGTATGAATACTTTGAAAGCTGTATGAAGAAGTCTGCAGATGAAATCAGCAGGCGTGAAAAAATACTTCCTCATCTTTTATCTTTTATTTAACACCACTTTAATTGCATCTTGACTGCTTTAATGCAAATCTCCTGGTGCCATTGTTGTGATAACAACAGGTCTCATTATTCATTGGCCACTTTTAAATTGGTGTCTGTGCAACTGTATACATGCTGTGTTGTTGGCTCAGTACAGAAAGGTTCAGTGACAGTTTCTTTTGTTATAGTTGTTTTTTGTTCAAAGCATTGTAGTGTTTCTGGGGCATGGTTGTGCTACCATGCTAGAGAGCTAAATATTGAAAAGCAAAATGTGCATGTCCTATGTCTTGACTCAAGAATGAAGCGGAAGCTGAAGCGAGGTGCTCAAAGATATGGACAACTAAAATCATCTGGTCAGTCTTGAAAACATTAGCAGGCCAGAGCAGTTGTTTCATATTCTTGGAGGGACAGATGCTCTATGAAGGATCCTCTTTTTCTTTCCCCAAATAAGTCTTCCACACCTCTCCAGCAAAGAATCAATTTCAGTTCAGGCCCAAGACATTGTGACAGGTTTCTAGCTCCTTGATTGTATAAACTACACCGAAAACCAGTGGAAAGCATTTGTTAAAAATGGGCTCTTGGGTGTCTCTTATATAAAGCCCAGGCTCCCTGTGTAAAGCACGGGCTCTTGTGTTTTTATGTGAAGATGGTTTCCTCTGGTCACTCATCCAGTTTTTCTTCCAACTGCTGGTTATCTTAATCTGCTTTATAACTTGTGACTTATTATAGCATTTTGATCCCCCGATGAGCACTGGTTTTGATACTGGAAAGCACACTTGCATAGTGTGTGGTTTTCAACTGGTGGAGGAAGGCTAGAGTGAAAGAATTTAGCATGCAGATCGGCGTCTTCTCTGTCCTTCATATGACTGGGTTAAGTGCAGGCTTTCTGAAACTATTTTAGAACAGAATTTTTCATGGGAGGCAAGGAAACTGTTTGGCTGATTATACATATATATCTACACACTCAGTGTTACTGAGATAACAGCTTGTTTTCTCTGGTTGTAAAACATAGATAAAAAATAAGTTGTCTGTTTCACTATTTTAAGCCTTCATTTTGTCCCGCAGGTACAGTGCTGTTGGGTTGTGCATTGAGACTGTTTTGGGGCTTCCTACTGCTTGACCTTATCTCAGCATCATGGGGTGGGAGTTTTATAGAAGGCATAGGAACTAAGATTTCTGGCATGTTTTGTTTTGGCTATAATTTTTTTTATAAGCAAAATATACTAACTGACTAAACTGTGACTAAAAGAGCCACTGTTGTATTTATTCATACAAGTCTGTTTGTCTTTCCTTCCTTATTTCTTTTTTTTCTTCCCTTTTTTTTTTTTATTTTTTTAATTTTTCCCCTCTACTATTTTTTATGTAGCTGCAGATAGTAAGGATGAAGAAATCAAAGCACCTCCCAAGAGATCCTATCTGGGTATGTACCGGACAAACCCATTCTGCATGAAGTTGTCCCCTTGACTACATATTTCATGCTTTGCTACTTTTTGTAAACATTTTTTGAAATGATTGCATGATCATTTCCGTAAAGAATGTTTGCATTAGCTTTTCTCAACATACTAAAACCTGGTGCATTTTTTTTTTTTTTGGTGGTTGTTGTTTTGTTTTTAAATTTTCCCTTCTCCACTTTTTAACTTTCTTCATAGAGGAAAAGATGCTTTTAGCCCTATTTCAGAAACCATTTTTCTGAAGACAGTGGAATTCACCACATTTTGTGTCAATGATACCTTCCTTTTTCCTTCCCCAAGCTAGACAAGCAAAATACTACATGATACAAGGATCTGTCTCTTTGGACTTACATTCCTCCTCTTCCAGATCTGAGTCTGAAGGAAACTATGAAAAATATAGGAATATCTTTCAGTGTTGTTCAGAATGCTACTAAAGAAATTTCCCATAATGTTTGATGTTCAGGCAAAACACCTGCATCCTTGTGAAATTTTCTGGCTTATAACTCTTTCATTAGAGCATCCTCAAGATTGGTACTTGAGAATTAGTAACACTTAAAGTGACATCTTCCAATCTTCTGTTTCAAAGTTGGAGTCTATGCTCTTCAATTTGCCTAAGGAAGAGGAAATACTAGGTGCAAACCAGCTTGGCAGTATTTTCAACTCTTAGTAGTTTGGAAAGACAGTTTATTCGAGTCATGGTAATTATGTTTTAAATTAGTTGGGGCTTAGTGTTAGATTAGCTACATTGACTGGAGACACAGAAGTTCCCAAAGTCAACTTCTGGACAGATTTTAATTAAACTGAGTCAGAATCTCACATAGATACTAAGTTATGCTGTGTTGCAATACTTGAGTTAGCAAGGGGTCAACTGAAAAAATAGAAGGTAAAGGAGAACATTACTGGCACTAAAGGTGATTCTTCACTTCTGTATTTATCAACACACATAGTTAATTAAACTGGAGTTAGCTCTGAGAAGACTACTGAAGAGTAATATTAACTTGAGTGCTTTCTTGAAGGCATGTGGGCATTCCTGCTAAGGTTAAACTGCCTTTTAATGATTCATCATCTGGGTCTCCCCTTTCAGATTTAGGGGCAAAATACACACTTTGGGAAATTTACTTTTCTGGGTCCAGTGCCAGAATTTTGCAAAGCACCTTTTCCTTTCCTGTTTTCAAAGCATTTTTTTCCCATGGACTTGGTACCAAACTATTTTGTTGTTCTGTTTATCTTTAATTCTAGTTTGTAGTCATTCTCACTGGCCTGCAACACTAACTGATGGAATGCAGACTTTAAGCAGACCTGTGTTCCTTCTGCCATTACTCCTGTTGTCTTTTACTAGTATTCATTAATGCTTTATTTATAGCATGAGACCCAGAGAGAGTTGTCTGTGCTCCTAGTTATGATTGAGTGGGTTATTTGAAAAAGCTTCAAGTAGTTAAAATCAAACAGAAATAAGTAACTTATGTGATCTTTTACTAATTTCAGGTATTTTTGTCTTTTTTTTTTTTTAAAGTAATGTGCTTGGTAGTTGATAGGTTAAAAAGTTGGGGTTTGTAGGAAAAAGCACCTTACCTTTTAATCCAACTATTCTAAGTTTGAAATATTTGGTTAATAAATACTACTTAAAGTTCATTTTGTAATTGCTTGGTAAAATGGGATGAATTGAATTATCACTAAGAAAAACAGGTCAGTCTTACACTGCTGCACAGAATTTTAAAGACTGGGGTGGGCAACTCTGTTGAAATGTAGTAATTCTTACGGGTGTAAACAAATAAAAGGTGCTTGGTTATCTGGTACATACAATATAGGATATGTATGTCCTGGTTATGTAAAGAGCGGGATGTGTGGTACTTTACATCACAGCATAAGTCATACTACAGTTTACTCATACTTCAGTTTACAGAGGGGCTTCACTAAGCTATGTCCTGCAGTGCAGTGTTTTGTTACAGCTCTGGGGAAGATCACATAGAGATTAGGTAAGGGGGAGTATTTGCCATACTTCCACCTGACTGCATTCTCATGTCTTTCAATGCATTTTGATTAAACTTCTTTTTTTCCTCCCCTATAGAAGAATAAATCAGCTTTTTCAGTTCCCCTGTTTATTTCAGTGGTGTAAAATGTTCTTCGGTATCTTTTGAAGCTTCAGAAACTATTAATACTACGTTTTTGATTTTTTTTTTTTTTTTTTTTTTTTTTTTACTATTACATAGTAAAACCACTGTGTATTGTGTTTGTAATTGAAGATTATATATGAATACTGTTTTGTTGTAGAACTATTAATCTGAAGATGTACTAGTCTATCTGTGAATTTTTAACTTGTTAGATACATACTGAGGCATTTATTTGATACCTCTCTACAAATAGCAACTGAGCTTCTGCAGTGCTGTCTGGAATTGCTTTTAGGTATGTTTCCTTGTCAGTAATCCAGCAAACCACTTAATGTGACTGCTTATCCGCACATTATCTGAAAAAGCCTTTATCTGGCACATCACTCTGAAAACTGAGTTTCTAGCCCTCAGTGCTGAGGGAAGTTGAGAGTGGGGAGGAGAGTTGAGTGAGGGAAGTCTGTGGTAGTTTTACTGAGCTGCAATTTCACTGACCTAAATAAAATAACTTGCAGTGTGGTAGGCCCCAGAGTGTAGGGTTTCCTGATTTTATACAGAAATAAAATTATTCCCCTTTTTCTGGGGAGATGAAAGATTAAAAAGAATTAAGTAGCTCCAGTTCTGAAGGAATAACACTTTATTTCCTTTTTGTAACGTAAGCATCTAGTTCTACCTAGCTCCTGTTAGCATTTGATGGCTGCTGCAGAGACTGAGCAAAGCTGCAGTTGTTCCCCCACACACACTTGGTGAGATGTTTTAGAATAAATGTGGATAAGCGTCATAATCTGTTACACTAAAAATGCAAGTTTCCTGTATGTATTTTGGGCCATGTGAGTGTTGGAGTTTGTTGGGGCAGAAATAACAAAACCACTAAACAAGACACTGCTCCGAAGAGGCTGTATCTTTTGAAGTTTGGAGTGGTCTCATTGGTGTTGCAGGCAAGTCTCAAAGTGAATGTGACCTTTTATTTATTTTTTTTTTTTGAATCAATGTTTAAACATGTTGAAGGACACTTCTAGTAGATCTGGGTAGACTAGGGGTAATGGCTTTAGGATCACAGAGGGGGGAGATTTAGATGAGATCAGAGGAAGAAGCTCTTCCCTGTGAGGATGGTGAGGCCCTGGCACAGGTTGTTTAGAGAAGCTGTGGCTTCAGGGCCAGGTTGGATGGGACTTGGAGCAACCTGGTCTGGTGGAAGGTGCCCTTACCTGTGGCCGGGGATAGGAACTGGATGAGCTTTAAGGCCCCTTCCAACACAAACCATTCTGTGGCGATTCTATGGTCATTAAGTTTTAACTTCCTTTCTGAAGTTGGTTTTAAAACTTGCCATGTTACCAAACCCTGAACTTTAGCCAAAACAAAGAGTTATCCAACTAGCATGAAGCTTTAAAAAGTAGTAATGAAATGACAGAAACATAGATTCACCAAATACCTGTTGCAAAAATATTTAAAACTACTTTTTTTTTTTTTAATGGGGAAAAATGCAAGATGTCTGTGTAATTAACTTCACAGAGTTAGTATCTGCAAAATAATGAAGATAATGTAAACTAAGCAGATATGTTCATTGCTACATGGTTTCCATGGGCAGTGTGACAAGCTTGTGAATGACTCACACTTTCAGCTCTTCCTTTGTCTGCACTCTTAACTTCAGTCATCAGTTGGTTTGTGATAAATTGTTGGCATACAGCAACAACACATTGAAGAACAGCAATAACAAATTGCATGGAATCCTAGAATCATTTGGGTTGGAAAAAATCTTTAAAATTGAGTCCAGCTGTAAACCTAACATTACCAAGTCCACCACTGAACCATGTGTCTGAGTGCCATGCCTACATGTGCCATGAAGGTTGTAATCTTTATTTAATTGGTACTCTGGCTCCTTCTGTTCAGAGTGTTTGTATATTTGGGTCCAGCAGGGGGTCTGGCTTGCAAAGGTGCAGGTATGCTCTGTGATTTTATATGGGCACTGTGTCAATAATATGCGCAATGTGCTTCTCTGTGCAAGCGCTGACATCCTGAGCAGAGTGCAGAAACAGTTTCCCTTAGGCAGTTGTGGGTAGCGCTTTGGTTTCATTGAAATTGTGACTTTTATACTATACTTTAGTAGTCGAGTTCTCTGTACAGTTTCTGTGTAATTGAATACATAATGAAATGCATAGTTGTTGCTAGGATGCAGCTGCAACCACCGTGTGTGTATAACTGCACACAAACTTGAAAGGGTTTAGGTCCTGTCTTTCCAGGGTTATATGCATCCTTGTTAGTCTAATTGCAGAGTGCTTTTGTTGATCTTCTGGGGAGGGTGTCCAGGAGAGGGGGTTATAATGGTGTCTGTGTGGCTAGGATGCCAAAACGATGTGTTTTTGTTTGGTGTTTATTAATGGAGTTCTAGTTCTTGAGGATCTTTGGTCTGCTTTGCCAGAGGAAATGATACCTGGCTGCTCTGGCACTTTGGTAGTAGTTCTGTGTATGCTGGCGACAGCTGTTTTCCTTCATCTTTCTCTGCATCAATATTTAGACCTTTTCAGGAGACAAATGAAAATAAGAAATGGAGATTCTAAAGATGAAGTGGCATTTTTCAGTTTCAGGAAATAATTAAGTTGAAAGCTATAATATATTTTTTAAAATACATAATTTTTGTTTCTTATTAGTTTAAATTTAAATTTATCTACTTAAGTTCTATATTCCAGGGAGACATTTTCCTTTTAGAAAAGATAGCAGGGAAGGGAGGAACCCAAATAGTAATTTATGATTGTTGAGGCCTCTGTGCACCTATGATTTCTGCCTGGTAGTGGCACATTGAGGTGGTGGGATGAGTATGGTATGCTTGCTGCATGCTGGTGTGCTTGTTACAGGGTGGAACATAGAGCTCTGTGTGAAAGTATATTCCTGGCCAAAGTGCAATATTGGCTTTTCTTTTAATCTCTGATTTCCTGTGTTGGAGACCACTGTGCCACGTGCCTGTGTGGGAGAGCCAGGAGGGGAGATGGAGATCTGTGATAAGTAAATCTGTCCACAGACTGACAGATGCTGCGATGAGGGATCTAGGTGGGCAGGTTACTTTGGGAATGTGTGCATGTAGCACATTTAAATGCTAGAGACAAGTAGTAGGATGCATGAGAATAAAGGTGATCACCAACTTTTTTCTCATGGGAGACATGGATGAACTTGGCAATAGCAGGTGAAGAGATTGGCATTACCTGCATAAGTATAAGGCAGTAGATTCCAAGTCTTAAGATGATTTCAGATGTATTGCTGCATTAATGAACTATGGACATAATGTCGGTAGTTGTAGTAAAGCTGCAGTGAGTAACATGCCTGTGCTGTGCTGTTGCTGAGCAACTAAGCCCCACACAGTTGTTCACTCACTCCCCCACTGTGGGAGGGGAGAATCAGGAGGGTAAAAGTGAGAAAACTCACTTTTTGAGATAAAGATAGCTTAACAGGTAAAGCAAAAGCTGTGTGTACAGGCAAAGCTTATTTGCTTTGGAATTCATTCCCTACTTCCATTGGCAGACAGGTGTACAGTCATCTCCAGGAAAGCAGGGCAAGTTACTTGCGGAGACAAACTCCGTAACTCCAAACATCCCCTCTTCCTCCTCCTAAGCATGCTGCTCATATATTCTGTGATCACTTGTTCAGTATGTGAGCCAGCATAGGCAGGATGCAAGAACAACCACAAAACCATGGGTGAAATGCAAAGAGTGAATTTATTAAAGAGTATTTATTGCATATATGTTACGTTCAGTGATAAAAGTAAATGGCATTCTTGGACTTCAAGGGCTGCACTGGAAGGTCATTGTAAAGCTTTTTTTCAAAAGATTTGAGAAACTGAAGCTGCCACATGCCTCTTCTTTTGGTTCTTAAACTGAAACCTCTAAAGCCTTAATAGCTGGAGGGATTATCCTTTTCTCATGCCTCATGTGGGCAATAACATTTTGCTTGTATGTTATTGTAATGTACACAGTAACTTGTAGTCAAGAGCTGGCTCATCATTGTAGTTAAAAAAATCTACCCATTCTTAATCTAAAAGATCCAAAATACCTCTTGGTAAAGTGAAATGTGCTCTCTTTTTAAATTTTAACAGGTTAGCTTTGAACAGAAGACTGGACTAAACGTCCTGCAGAGGGCTCTTCTCATCCAAGCTACTGTGGGACTGTAAATAAAATATTCCCTGTGGTGTTCTGTGAGACTATCACATGCAATTTGAAAATACAGTCCTTTTGTTCATTTCAGTGTAGGATATATATGTATGTTAGCTAATGAAGAATACTTCTACAATAATCAGAAATACACTGTTCTTAATTTCATTAGCTGTATTATCTTTGTAATGTTTTGCATCCCACGTTATTTCATTTGGTTCCTGTCATTGGTGGTAGTCAGACCATAAGCATCTCTATCTCTTTTAGAAGGTGTTACGTGGGTTTAGTAGTGATCAGGGCAGGGGACCTAGAAGATGGTGTTATATTTTTGAGACTACCACATTTTAAAATTCTTATTTAACTGCCTTTAGGCAGCTTATGGGCAGCAGGAAAAACAGCTAGCCAGAGACTTGTAAAATCTTTACTGAGTCAGAATGGTTTCAGTAAGATGCTGTTTGGTGGTAAAACTGTGTTCAGACCTGAGTTAAGGGCCTTCTGGCCCCTCCTTTTTCACCAGCCTTGCTGCTGCCTTTGAATGGCTTCAGTACAAAAATGGAAGCAAGCCATTCTTTTTATTTACTTAAGAGTGATCTGCCAAGTTGAACGTAGCATGTAAAGGGCCCATGCCTGTTCTGAAAACCTACTGGCTACAAGGAGAAAAGGGATGGACAGGCAGGGCATGGGTGCAGATTAGATGGCATGAACAAGGTTTGTACCAGTGGTGAGGCCTTTTGTTTTGCGTGCAGCATGAATTGCATGCTGCAGTGGTTGGAGGAGCTGGGAAAGATAAGTGCAGCTGCTGTTCATTTAGCCTCACTTAAAAAAAAAAAAACAAATGTAAAGTGGTCAGGGAAAAGAAAAAAACATATCTGCTAGCAGGAAGTTATATCCCTTTTTTTCTAAAATTGAGGAAAACCTGTCTTTTAACACTGAAAGAAAAGAGAGTGATGGTTGTCATGGTTTGAAGCCCCTCAAACAGTTCTGCTCACTCCCCCTTTTCTTCCTCAGTCCCGAGGAAATGGGAAGGAGAATCAAAAGAATGCAAGTCCCACAGGTTGAGATAAGAACAGTTTAGTAACTAAGGTATAACATAAATCACTACTGCTACCAC
>JASSUY010003618.1:0-12508 GCA_032466535.1 Forpus xanthops | reverse complement strand
CCATAACTATAAACACTGGTGTTATCAGCACTGTTCCCAAGCCGAAAATCCAAAACGCAGTGCTACACCAGCTACTGCTTAAAGAAAAATGAATGCTGCTGCTGAACCCATGACAAAGGTAAAGGTGGTTTTCCAGCTTAGCATGAGCAGTATTACCAAGAGATATCACAGGAGGCAACGCTCAGTGCTGTTACTGGAGTGTGCTACTCTGGTTTCTTGCTGGCTCTGACTCCTGTGGTCCCCCTTAGCAGCCTCTGTGACCCTGTCAACAAGCCGTAGTCCTGTGGAAGACGACTTAAGCAGGGTCTGTTGGAAGAACTGTGTGGTGGCAGTACTGCTGGCACAAATACCGCTTCTAGTTGGTGGTGTGGTGGGGAAGTAAACCTGGGAATAAAATGTGGATTTTTGCTTGTGCTGCGTGTAATTTGACCGGAGGAAGGTAGCTCGTAGCAACATCTAGCCACACGAGGGTGCTCTTGGGTTTCCAGACCTTGCCTGCTGTGCTGTGCCTGGAAATGAGTCTGATCTTGCTGTCAGGGTGGTAACTGGAGACATTGTGAAAAAAACAGGTTTTGAAATAAAATTTTCCCTCTTGGTGGGAGCCAGGCTAACTAGATGCTTTAATAACATCAGTGGTGAAACATCTAAATGTTCAAATACAACCAGTTTGTCTGACTATTCCTGCCGGGAGCACCTATGCACAAAGGTGCTGCTTCACTTTAGCAGGTGTGAGAAGCTTTTGCAGTTTCCTACTTCTTAGCTTGTCACATACCATTGTATACTTGGTCACACCTAGATCTGCATGGTAAGATTTGTTCCTTAAACAAGGTCATAGAATAATTTGGTTTGAAAGGAGTTATGTGTTCCAGTTTCCTGCTTGAAGCAGGGATGAGGTTGCTCATGGCCTTGCTCAGGCAAGTTTTATCTCCAGAGGTAGACTCTCAGATAGCTGTAGGCAGCAAGAAGTCTTTTCTTAAAGCTGAACAAACTTTGTTCTTAATGTATACCATGTACTTCACCCTTTTGATCATCTTAGTGACCCACCACAAGGCTCATTCCAGTAGGTATGTCTTTCTTGTACTTGGGAACTCCATCCAGGTACAGTCTTGCTGGTAGTGAATAGAAAGGAATAACTTCTCTCTCTGTTAGCCGTGCACTTGCTCAACTGTACAGCCCAGTAAGTGCCTTTGCAACAAGGACACATTGCTTAATTCTTCTTGAATTGTCTGCTAGGCTACCCTTCACTGGTCTACAAAGCTGCTTGCTAGTGTGTCAGCTCCCACCAGCTATACTGTTACTCTTTCCCAGCTGTGCAATAACAGTGAACTTCATGATATTCCTGTCAGCCTGTATCTCCAGGTTAATAGCCATTTGAATAGTAATGCTATCCCTCAGTCTGTGATGCACTCACCCAAATTTCTTAAACTTGCCACTACGCAGTCTTGCCCTAGTACTGAACACTCCTGTGATATACTGTGGGCTGTCTTCTGACTGATCATAAGTTGCATGGTTTTCCTTTGGGAGAAAAAATTCTTTGGGCCTGATGATCCAGACGATTTTCTACCCTTTTTATTGTCCACTTACCTGTTGCTATTTTGCTAATGAAGACACTGTAGGAGACAACAGCCTTGCTAAAGGTGCTGTAAACAACGTATACTGTTCTCCTCTTGCCTTTAAAGCCAGCCTTCTCATAATAAAAAGCAGTCAGGTTGGGTAGGGTATAGTTTGCCCTTGGTAAATCCATGCTGTCTGTTCCTAGTCACCTTCTTATCCTTCATGTGCTTTGAAGTGACTGCCACAAGGGCTTCTTCCATAACCATCCTAGGATGAGGGTAGGCTGACTGGCCTGTGGTTCCCTGGTTCCTCCTCCTTGAAGGTAGAGGTGATTTTTTTTTTTTTTCCCCTTTCTTCGCTTGCCCCCAGTCATAGAGAACCTCTCCCAGTCACCATGACCTTTCAGAAATGATAGAGCAGCCTTGAAAAGGCATCAGTCTGTGCCCTCAAAACCCTCAGATGCTTCCCATCTATGTCCCATGACTTGCATAAATCCATCAATTTAGATGCTCCCAAACACACCTTCCTGTTCTGTGGGTACTGCTTCACTCCCTCAGCTTTGCTAGTTGGGTTTAGGAACTGTAGAGGGCAGACCTGACCAATGAACACACAGTAAAGCGTTGCTAATGCAGGAAGGCAATATAGGTAAGTTTAAAGCTTTGTTGAGAACTGTTTGTCCAACTTTCATAGTGACATCCTACTTTGCTGCTTGTCTGATGTCTTTCAGTTTCTGTAAGCAAAACAAGTGAGAACAGAAATGATGATTTTGCAAGATGATGGCCAAGTTGCCAGTTCAATGCAATAGGTGTAAGTAATGAAACCATTTAACGGGTAACTCAACAGACTTCAGAATAAACTTTCAAGCTGAGGTGGTTTTAGTTGTTAGTACAGATACACTGATAGGTTGATAGATCTTTTTCTTTTCCCTAAGTGGTTTGTAACACTGAATGACATGGTGTGTGATTAAAGAAGTGCTGTTGCTCAGTGCTGTGTGCTCAGACATAATGGATTGTCTAGACACCTTGCTAGGGAAAAGAATCCTGACTGCATCATGTTTTTAGGATCTTATTATACATCCTGGCACATCCATGTTTTGTAGATTTCATGTATTTGAGAATAATGTTACCTTTAAATTTATGCAAGTGGTGCAGATTCAGCAGTTCAACACCTAAACACATCAGCAGAGTCAACATATCAAGAGTTATGTCCTGGACTAGAAGATGAGAGCATAGACTGCACTCGGTTTCTGCTGCTGATTCTCAAACAGGGACTCCAAGTGAAAGACAGATATGCTATCACCCTGGAAAGCTGCTCATTTCGTATGTTGAGGCCTTGTGGGCCTCATCTGCTCAGGATTTCAGCTTCTGTTTACAGATTTAATCTGTTGGAAATAAACCTACTGAAATAACCATACTCACTGCAGTATTTGGAGTGGGAGAAATGGACAATGAGGTCACCCAAAGTCTAATACTTTGAAGTGCTAAGATGGGTGACAGCTCTCACTTGGTCCCAATTAAAATGGTGTTACAAGGGACTGGGGTTACAGTAGACTGTCTGAGCTGACATAATGTGCTTTATGAACTGTTTGTGGTGGCGATGCTCAAGGTAGAATCTGATTGTTACACTCAGCCTGATTTAATTTTTCACTGCATTTTATTCTGTATGTTTTATTAGCTGCCTTTTACTTAAAGTACACTGGGAATATGAAGTTGCTACTTTCCATTAAGTGAGAAATAGGGAATATATTTAATAAGTCTATGTTTTGAAAGTGCTTATTTATAAACAATGGCATGTTAACAAGGTGCTTCCTTATGCTGGATATTGAGAGGCACCTATCACTGAAGCATAGGTGCTTTGCCGCTTTCACTGTTGTATCAAAGGAAAACAAAGCCTTTTCTATATGGATGCAAATTTTGTGCTTTTAAGCTGTAATGCACTACCTGACCATTTTCTTGGCTGAAAACAATTAGGGTTAGCTTTATTTTACTGAAAGATTCCCATCCTTCCCCCATTCTGCTCTTTCTTCGCAAATAGTGATACATCACAGATGCATGTATTGGAAAAGAGGTTTCAAACCCTCTGATGGGGCTTCAAGTGAGAAAGAAGACCTTTGCGACATTCCAGTTAGCCAGTCTCCCTGGGCTGTTCACTTTTGGGAGATGAAAAAGGAAAATCCATTTTATATTCCAGCTCTGGGTCAGGATCACTAAGCAGTGGAAGAACCTAGGTTCTCCGTATCTGTATTGTGTGGGATTGCTAAGCGAGGATTAATCTGAGCAGGGGGCTGAGGTGCTACTGCTTTCCTTGTATGTTCTTGACCCCCTCTTGTAATCACAAAAAGGATGCATGCAATTGGTGCAGTTTTGCCCTCACCCCCCATTTAGTTTGTGCCTGCCTCTGTCCCTGAATGCTTTTATCCTTGTAAAGACTGGAGCTGAAACATTCTACTTGTATAGGCTATAAGCCAGCATCGTGGCACTCACATGGGATGTGAAAAACTGAGGTGGAGGATGTGGCTTGCACAGATAACTTAGAGTGTATTAGTCTGAGCAAAGTGGCTCTGATGATCCCCTGGGAAGCCAGATACAGGCAGGAGAGATGGGCCCCAGAGGGAGCCTAAATAGCATACCAGCCCTTATGCTATTTAAGTACTCAGCTGGGAGGCTGTGATTTCCTTCTGACTTTGAATGGAGAAACAGCTGAAATTTCAGTGTTTCCCACGAAAGAAAAAGGCTTCTTGTCTGGTTCTACCCCAGACTCCCCAGGTCATCTCCTGATGCTGAAGGCCAGTGGATCTGTCTCCATTGTCTGAGAAGGGCCTGAATCCCTGAGATGAATACTGCCACCTGTGGTGTTGGGATCGGCACTGCATCATGGAATGCTTCTGCCTCACTAGGTGCTTTACTTACTAATTTTCTTTTGCTGCAGTAGATTGACAGTTACTTTCATTCATGTTTATTTCTTTTTTTTTAGTAATTTTTTATGATGCTTCATGCCCAAGGCATGCTGAACAACAAAAACCAAATACCCCTCTGGTGTTAATGCCAAATTGTCACTTCTGATGTTTGGTGGGTAACAGGTGCCCAAAGAATGACTTAACAAATGCTGAAGAGAAGAATTGATTTTTTTAAAAATGAATTATTTGTTGATTCTGTTCCTGTGTGTTGAGGAGGTAGACTCCGTTACGGAAAACGACATAGACATTAGTATTTGGTGTGGAGGCTGTTTGATGGGAATGCTGCAGTAGCACAGACTTGATGTATGTATAGAAGTTATTAAGTAAACACTCCTGCTCTGTTGTACTGTTCACACTATAAGAAATTTCTTTCTTTTGAACTCTGTGTTTTAGGTATCTTTTTCCTGTGCCCATCCTTTATGTCATCCTCACTGAGACATGATAGTCCTTAGAAGTCAGGCAGTACATCTTACTCTCCTGTCTCCTTGGCTTGATACTTTTTACTATTTCATGCACTCTACATGAATATTTCAGAAGAGGTGATTACATTAGATATTGAGACAAATTATTTAGACATTTGGTGGTGTGACAGTACAGTGTTCAGCACTGTTTAGCTTACAGCCACATTCCAGATCACAGCCTGGATGCTGGAGGTTTGTTTAGGAAATTGTGTCAGGGAAGAGACAGGATTAAGGTGGAAGGTTTTTTTTTTGAAAGCCATGTCAGTTGCTGAATTCGCTTCAGAGTCTTGTCTCACAAACAGTTATTCCTCCTTTAAGGCCTAAACCGTCTCCCTTTGACTTCCAAAGACTAGTTCAGTGAAGCTGGGATGAGGAAGGTTGTTTTGATTGAAAATTAATTTAAAACAAAAGTCTGGAGTAACTTAAATAAAAAATAAACTGCGGTGTTTGTATTGAAGGACCATTTTGTGGAAATACACTTAAAAAAAACCCTCAACAAAGTAGCTATTATTTTTAGATAGATTTTTAGCAAAATTCACTCACTGATTTTACTTTTTTTTTGTTTTGTGGTCATCTCATCCTTTTATACTTTCAGTCACTGCTCAAAGACACAGGGCAGAGCAGGTGTTAATCACTTCTTAGTCAGTTTCTTACTATTTGAATAAATGAGATACTTTCATTAAGCTAAACTGAAAAAGTAAAAAAATTGTTCTTGCAGAAGCAGATAAAGCTTTCTAAGATCCGGTTCCAGTGCATCAGCCAGTAATTCTTTGGATTCAGTATTTGACTCATTAAAACTGTGCAGTAGATGCTCAGTGATTTAAATGATTATTAATGGAGTGGCAAACATAGGCCTCATGAGGAGCATGCCTAATCACACATTAATTTTTCAATTTATTTTACAGAATAAATGTTTTCAACTTCAAAATTTTGTTATCTTGTTACTAAAAGAATTATATGTGATGTCTGTCTATATGCGATGACATAATACTGAGCAAGGTTGGGGAAAAAAGGATATAACTTTGCTGTTCATGTGAAGGTGCTTCCTGTATCCTCTTGAATCAACAGTGGAAAAGGTGTAATTTTTCAGTGAATTATGAATTTATGGTGAGGGTCTGAGTGTAGTCTGCAGTGTCCCTCCAGACATACAGATTGCTGGTAATCAGCATATTTTCTTCCTTGTGGAGGGAACTATATCACCACTATTCCTGAAGATATGAATGTCTCCTTTCATATGCATTTATTATGTGCCCTACTTTCTCTTTGCTCTTCTCCGTGATCAGTATGCATTACATTTACTGCATCAGGATCCTATGTTCCCTCCCATGGGTAGGGATAAAAATCCAAACCCCAGAATTCAGTTCTGGCAGATTTATTTTTACTTGTATTGTGCATTTAAAGAAATGGGTCTTGTTCATCTTGGACAATTCCATGAAGACATAGAAACTAGTTAACAGGGGAAACATTTTTTTTTTTTTTATTTTTAATAGCTGCTTAAAGCTTTCTTTTTTTACTTTACCAATTACAAGTCGAAAGCCTGGTGAGAACTTGGGGGATGCAACATTTTAAATATTCAGAACATTGCTGTTTCTTTGCTTAAGTTGTATGAGTTCGGGTATTTTTTCCCCATCAAAATCAGGACCAGTACTGCTGTTTCTAAAATACATAGACTGCTTTGTTTTCTGTACACACTTCTTTAGCCTTTGCAAAGTTGCTGCATTTTTTATGTGTGAATGTGTGCATAGTTATCTTTAAATTTTAAAGTCTACATGCATACTTGTGATGATAAAGATTTTGCCATCCCCTCCTTACTTAAAGTGACTTTTTAGTAGGTTGCTTTGTAAGTGTCACAAACTGTGCAGTTGTTGCTAGGTAACTTTTTTCCATGCCCTTATCTCCTTTGAAAGAAGCAGCCTTTGAAAAGAAACGGTTGCTGGTCTTGAAATTCTCTGCTTCCTTTTGCCTGCGTTTTTTTAGTCCTTTTATACAAACCACAAAAAACTTGGAACGACTTCTTGCTTACATTAAGGTTTTACAGTGCTGCCTTTCCTTGTCTTTTCACCCCTTTTCATGTAAAACTTGGAGCAGTTATTTCAGAAAATGTATTTTGTGTTAATTTTTTTTACCGTGTCCTCAGTGTTCTCAGGTATGCTGTTTACTCCCTCATGCTTTTTCTTCACCCCCTGTTGCGAGTAGGTTGTAGTAGAAGAACAAGTAGCTGTGTGCTCAGTGAATAGAGCAAACTTAATATGGAGATGGCTTGAAATATTTTCATCTAAAAACTTCTTATTAAATCTCTGTGTACAGTAGATTTAAAGAACCGCTCAGTCTTTGAGGTAACTTACTATTTCTTCACAGAAGAACACACAAATTTAATGAGGAATTTGTGGATGGGACTATTGTTTGCAGCTTTTTTAAATTTGTGGTTCACCTGTCATCATTGTGTCCCCTGCATTCCTGTGTTTGGGATGTGTAAAGGATACAGCAGTGGAGTGCAAATCCCTGTATCACCCAGCCAGGAAAAAGGGACTGTACTCTGTGGTGGTAGAATCATCTCGATGGTGAATGCTACCACTGCACTGCCTTCTGCCTGTTTTGGTGTGGAGTTTTTTTGTTGTCCTTTTTAAAAGGAGTTGTGTCTAATAAGGGCTATAACAGCTAAAGTCTTTTGCCTCCTGCCATGGCTGAGTGTTCCATCCCTGGAGGTGTTCAAGGTAAGGTTGGACAGAGCCTTGAGTGACATGGTTTAGTGTGAGGTGTCCCTGCCCATGGCAGGGGGGTTGGAAGTAGATGATCTTAAGGTCCTTTCCAGCCCTAACTGTTCTATGATTTTGTGATTCTATGCTTGGCAGCAATGCCAGCCTAAGATATTCCCTATCCTTTTTACTGATAGAACACTTTGTGAGATTATATTTTGAACAAAATAAATGAACAGATCTTAAAATCCAAACTTGTTCCTTTTTTTTGTGTGTAAAATCTTTAAAGACAGAAAAAAAAAAAGGGGGTGGTGATGGAAATTGTGGTGGCTTCACAATGGGAAAAGCTTCAGGGAGCTGAACAGTTGTCCTGCTGTAGCTTGAAGGGAATGAGAGGGGCTTAAACTTCTGCTGAGAAATGTGAACACTTTATGAATGCACACCTGTGTCTACACCAGACTCTTCATGACAGTGCAACTTATTTCAGTCTACTACCATTGCCCCTCTTTCCACATCTTGAAGATACATTGACTGTGGAGCATTAAACTGCAGACACAAAGCATTCAGAAACTGTGGTATTTAGACATGCATCTTGCATAACAACCTCTGATCTTGTCAAAGCAGGGATTTATCTGTGGTCAAACGAAGCAGCTGGGAAGTTGAAGTAGAAATTGTGTTTTAGGGCATCTCTGTCTTGTTTGGCTCTTCCAGTTACAAGTGCTGTAATCAGTGAGGCAGTCTGCAAACACCCAAACTCTATATTGGTCTCTCTCCTTATAAATTCTTCCTGCTAATGCTATAAAGTAATTTTTGTGGAAATTCCTCCTGTTTGGTCTCCATGTATATCCATTAAATGTTGTTAATGTTAGCAAATGAGAAATGGTAGGTTGAGATTTTTCCGCTACTACTGGCGTGAAATTTGTGAATTGATTGTTGGGGTAAGGGTTGTCACTGGTGAATGGTCACATCTTCGCAAACACACGCATAAATTATTTCAATGAATTTGTTTGGTCAAAAGTGTTTGTGTTGCAGCTTAACCCCAACTGACAGATAAGCACCAGGTTCCTTGCTCACTCATTTCCCTTGCCCATTGGTGGGAGAGGGAGAATCGGGGAAAAAGAATAAGCCCCATGGTTGAGATAGGAACAGTTTCATAGTTGAAATAAAGTACAATATAATACAAATACTACTAGTAATAATAAAGGGGAGATGATAAAAAGAGAGAAACCAAAAAAACAAACAAACAAATAAAAAACAGACAGTGATGCACTCCACAATTTGTCACCCCCCAGAGACCAATATTACTCAGCACAATCAGAGTAGTGATCAGTCCCTTCCAGGTGACTCCCCCCAGTTCATATACTGGGTATGGTGGGCTGTGGTATGGAATACCCTTTTGGCTAGTTCTGTTCAGGTATCCTGTCTCTGCTTCCTTCTGGCTTCTTGTGCTCCTCCTCACTGGTAGAGCTTGAGAGACTGAAATGTCCTTGACTGAGAGTAAGCACTGTTTGGTAACAACAAACATCCATGTGTTATCAGCATTGTTCTCAGACTAAAGTCAAAACACAACACTGTACCAGCTACTAGGAAGCAAATTAACTCTATCCCAGCCAAACTAGGACAGTTTAAAAAGGGTAGCATTTATGCTGACAGAAAATGCTTCCTGACCTGACTGGGCAATAGCCTCATAATTGAGTGCTCCTCTAGGACATGGAAAAACCTAGGTGGAATGTCATTAGTTCAAATCATAGGTGTTAAAAAATTGAACTTATTTCCCAAATCCTATGTATATGTTTGCCTCTGTCTTTCTTTCCCCACATTTTCCAAAATCTTACTTTTGTTCCAACATAGAACAAAAATCCAGAATTTTTTTTTTTTCAAAATAGGATTCTTGTTCATCAGCCTACCCTATTTCTTAACTACAATAGATATTTGAAAGGAAACACAATGAAATGGAGTGGATTGTACAGTTATTTTGAGATATTAGCATCTTTGTAATGCAGTTCAGATAATTAAAGCATGTTTGACATTTTCTTGTGTTTAGTAAAGACTGTGCAGAGGAGAGAGGCAAGTGAGAAAAAAAGTGGAAAGCCTCCTAGAATTTCCTGCATGCTTGTGATTTTGAAGCATTAAACTACCAATACTAAAACGGATCATTGTGAGGTTAACTGAGGCTATTGCCAAGAGGTGTTTAGCAGACAATACAGCATGATTTTAGCAAAGGAGGCAGCTGTGTTAAGTTATTATTCAGTTTGGATATCAAATTAGTGCAGCTGGTCTGGGGGCTAGAATTTGTCTTGGCTGGTGGTGGGTAACCAGGAAACAAAGATTAAACTTCCCCAAAACCCCTAAATGAGTAGAGGAGTTTATATTTCTAGGAATAATGTTCAGCTTTGCATAGTAAGCATACCTACACATACATGTATGTGTGCATAATTTGAGTAACTCAAAAAAAAAAAAAAATCCCATAAATGCTTTCTTTTTGCGATGTCTTCACAACAGAAGGGATAGGGTCTTAGGTATGTCAAGCTCTGAGAAGGCTGAAAAAGAGAGAGGTCATGTATCTTTAGGCAAATTAGTAGTTATTCAGTATTTTCCCCTGGAATCTGCAATTCAAAAAGGGAGGAGAAGGGGGAAACATTACCTGATAGTTACTTCTGAAGTTTCTGGGAGTAACTTGCTGTTTTACACATGCAACCTGTCATTGTAACCCCTGGCATGGTGGTATCAGAGGCAGCCTGCATCTGGGATAATCCACAGCTTGGTTTTGTAATACTCAGAAGATCTTTTATTCGTCTCTTTAATTACAGCCTTTGGATGAAGAGTGTAAGTGCATGTTGTTTCTATTAGACTTAAGATCTTCTGAGACCTTAACTTCAAAGAATATGGAAGTACTATTCAAAATAGATTAACCTGTTTTCATAGAGAGTTTGTAAACTCTAACTACAAGAATTTGGAGCCAAGGCTGTTTGCACTTCAGTGCTTAACTTACTCCATTTTAGTCTTTTGTCTGGAGGCCTTTGTAAAGTGCTTGGTAGGGCTATGGGTGATAGCTTAGATAAACCATGCTGAGGATAGTGTAAAATATTGTTAAAACGATGTAAAAATAGTAACTTGGTGCTACACATTTTTCTTGCTGTGACTTTATCATCATCCCTCCTTAGATTACTGTCAGAAAAAGAAGTGTCTTTCTATAGTTAGCATAGGAAGGTGTTATTTAACCAAAAGAAGAGTGAACTTGGCTCTAATCTGCTGCCTCCATTATTAGCGCACTTGGGAGCAAAGGCTGTACTTCAGAGCTGTGCTTACCGGTGAAGGGTTGGGGGGATTTATTTCTTTAGCTTGACTTGCTTTGGGTTTTTTGGCACTCTTTGTATAGGAGGTGAGCAGAATCAAGAGTGTTTGTCATAAAAGCATTGACGGCCTATAGTCATCAAACTCTTCTGTGGCCCTGCCTGGGCTTCCTATTTCATTCCTGTGCTGCACCTTGAGTGGAGGACTTTCTCCTGAAGTCCGTGTTCTTTCTCTGTCTCTCATAGTTTCTGAAGTTGTTTCTGCTGCTTTCACTCATTTTCAGATACATAGCTTATCTTCCACAGCACCAGTTCCTTTGGGCCACAGCTACCTCCTTCCTGTGGCTTTCCTAGCCCCATGATCTGCATTTCTTCATCAGTCATATTCTAAGTTGACTATTAGCTGCACTATTAGCTGCTTCTGCAAGCTATTGGGGTAGTCTCATGGAAGCAGTGACTAAGAGCAGTCAATACATTTGAACACAGAGGAGAGATTTCTTCCATACTGAACAGGCAAAAGCAGCAGATAGATAACTTTAGTAGTGATGTTACTGAGGAGGCCAGTCTTCACAGAGGAAATGCAGTCCTGTAATTATATTGACCTAGATATATCCAGGCTTAAGTTATGTGCCTTGCCCTAGTAGCAGTAATGGTATGTATCTGTGGTGGTGGTTTTGTGTCTTTTTTTCTTCTGAACCTACTGGCCTGCCCTAGGAGTACAGACAGTGTTTTCCCTAAGCTAGACTTGGGAAGAAAACAGAGTTTGGATGGCAGATGTTACACAAGGTAAATAGATAGGGAGTTGCAAGTGTACCACTTGAGAACATCTGCCATGTAGAGGGCTCCAAAAAATGCCTTTGCTTTGGAAGAGACTAGTCCACTTATAAAGGCTTTTTCAGGGGGACTAGGGAAGGAGTTTGCTTTTGGCTTACCCAGAATTGGTTACATGTGTTCTGCAGTAATGTGCAGAGGTGACTGGGCTGAGCTGTACTATTCCATGTGGTTTTCCCAGCTCAGCTGGCATTCAGCAGCAATCTCTGAGCCCAGCAGTTAGAGCCTTGTTTACAGACACCATACTTGTGAAAACATCCTCTGTATTAGACCAAAATCTTTGTTCTCCTCTGCTTGCTTTTATAATTTTGCTTTCTTTCTAATATAATCGTACTGTGAGGAAAAGGTGTACATGTGTATGCAAGCATATTTAGAGGTATAGATAAACACACAAATTAACATTTTGACAGGGCTGGTAACAGTGCAGCACAAGTGATGTAAACAATTCTGTATCCTTTTTGAAGACAATGGAAAATGTCAAAGATGAGTTAAAGGTCAAGTAAATTTTACATGTTTATATAATTGCATTTTTCTCTAAAATGTGGTTTTGTTTTGTTTGTTTTCCTCTTTACTGAGAGACTCCTGTAAACTGAAGCTGTGTACAAAGCAAATTACACCGTGGATAGCACGGCAAAGGCTGTCAGCTGAACAGGAGGTGCCCAGGGTATGAATATTTTGTTTCAGGTTTCCATTCTTACTTGTCCTGTGTGTTGTTAG
>JASSUY010003611.1:0-53076 GCA_032466535.1 Forpus xanthops | reverse complement strand
AAAGTTGAGGCTGTTGAGCCTGGAGAAGAGAAGGCTGTGTGGAGACCTCATAGCAGCCTTCCAGTATCTGAAGGGGGTCTATAGGGATGCTTAGGGACTGTAGTGATAGGACAAGGTGTAAAGAATTGAAACTTAAACAGGGGGAGTTTAGATTGGAAGCAAGGAAGAAGTTATTTACTGTAAGGGTGGTGAGGCACTGGAATGGGTTGCCCAGGGAAGTTGTGAATGCTCCACTGCTGGCGGTGCTCAAGGCCAGGCTGGACATAGCCTTGAGTAGCATGGTTTAATGGGAGGTGTCCCTGTGAATGACAGGGGGGCTGGATCTGGATGATCTTAAAGTCCTTTGCAACCCTATCTATTCTATGACTCTATAAGAAAGCATTTGCAACTCTTCTGTGAGCTTGTTTTCTGTGGTATACAAGTTATAAGTAAGTGTCAAAACCAGGACAGAATGATAAGGGAGAAACAGCTCACATATGTATTGTGCATCTACATGTAAATAATGATAACAATGTATATATAGTACACGTATATGTAGCACACTTATTTGAGACCAAGCAGTAAACGGAGATGGCCAACGAGCAGCCCTAAACCTTAGTATATGTTTCAATATTTAATTCTTTCCAAAGCAAAAAAAAAAAAAAAGAGATATCTATAGAAAAATGCTGTAATCTGTAAAAAGGTTCCTGATTCTTATCTTCAGGGAGTGGGACACCAGTACAGAAGCAAAAATGAGCTGTACTCTTGGCATTCTCAGTAATTTACTGTGCAGCTTACCCTAGGCTGCACAGGAAGTCCCCTCACTTTTCTTTGTGCCTGTTTTCTCCCACAGCCTTTGACTTGCCTGTAAAAAGCAAACTTTTCCCAGCAGAGGCTCTGTGCTCCCACTGTATTGTAGAATTCCTGGTGATCTTGTTGGCATTTCATGATACAAACAGAGTAATTTGACCTGGAGTAGCTCAGCAGGGTATCTGTTCAGAAACGCCTGTACGTTTCACACAGGTAGAAGCTTGAGGAGTGAAAGAAATGCTCAGGATGAGATTGTTTCTTATTACAGAAATTAAATTCTTGCCTCTGCTCCAATCCCTTCATACAAAACGGTTGCACTTAGAGCAAAGGGGATCTAACTGGTTTGGGAAACAGTTGTTCTGGGTCAGGAAACAAACAGCCCCATGGAAGCATCGGTGCCAAGGGTATATGAGAGACGGAAGATGTGATGGAGGAGTGTAAAGAGAAGGGGATCACAGCTGCGTGGATTTCAGCATCCTCTCAACCTCCTTCATGCATTGGGAAAGCTGCTGCCGCTCTTCAGGAGCACACCTGGTGCCATGTAAACTGTGCCAGATTAACTGTGCTGTCCCCAGAGCAGCCCAGCAGCAAAAGAGTGAGGAGACAACGTGTCAAAAAAGCTTTAGGAAGCTGTGCATTGTGCTGCTTGGAAGATGACTCTTACTATCCAAACACCTGCAATATTAAGAAAACAATCTAGGGAAGCAATAAATTCAAAATATCCCCCAAAAGCCTGGGGTCCAGCAAATACATGGTCTAATTCTCCACTTTTAATGCTTCCTGTGTGGCTGCAGCGAGGCTTTTGGAGTTACTCCCAAGTGCAGTCTGCATCAGGTAGACAGCAAACACAAAGCAACATGAAAGACAAAGCTGTTACATACTTGAAAATGCCCCTGAACTCACTCTCTAAGCGCACAAAGCCATCTGCTTTCTCACTTGCATCATTGCACTCATGTTATGGAAAGACTTTGAACTCATGTAGAGTCTGATCCTGAAATCCTATACAGGAAGCTTAACTACTCAGCCCTGTCCAATGCTGCATCTCCACAGAGAAGAGTCATCCGGGAGCCTCTTATAAGATGCTGGAGCACACCCTGCTTCTTCCAACAGAAAAGGGATGATGTGTCTCAGGCCAGCTTTTAGTTTCAGTCACTCCTGTCACACTGAGATGTGTTTGAAGCTCAGCCTTCTTCTGAGGAGTGGTAAAAATAACACCTCTCAGGAAAAATAGTACTTCTTTCCCCCGGAGCTCTGCTCCCTATTAGGCCTTATTTTATGAATTGAGTTAAATCTCATTGCAGTATTGCCTTTCTTTTCAGAAAGTTGTGGGGAGTCATTTAGCTCCTTTACATATTCAGACAACTGATTCTATAGGAGCTGCTCTGCAACCCAGGCATGAGTCCAGGCTCAAAGATAGCTCATGGTCTGAATCCTGTGGTGCAGAAGGCATCCACAGGCATCAGGACAACAAACAAGAGATCCAAAGCCTTTCAATAGCCTGGGTCCTGAGCACCCACACCAGTCGTTGCTGGTGGGCTGGATCCAGCCATGGCATTTACAAGCAAACCTTCACCTTTTGTATGAACAAGGTTGCCTGCATGGTGCCCAGCTCCATCCACAACCTTCCGCAAGGCTCACCCAGGGCAGCAGTTTTGATGACTGGGAAGTAATGTTGCAGAGACAGGGCCCCCTCACCATGCTGTGGGACATGGGAAAGGGGGCTGGAGCTCATCCCACACAAAGGTCCCGGGGCAGTGCTGGCTTTGCAATCACAGGAAGACAATTCCTTACATCTGTATAACCCCATGAAACTCATCAGAGCTTACATAGGCACAACTGAGGCACACTTTGGACCTCATAATCTTTATTACTGATGAAGACAGTGATGATGATGTGTGAGAAGGAAATAGCGTAAGCTTGACCTTCACATCTCAGGGGGAATTCACAAAGCTGGCAGATACAAACCCCCTTAGCCTTTCACTTGTGAACTGAGCAAATTTGTTCTGGGAGTCATTAATGTGTAATGCCATTTTGAAGGCAGTTTTTGGAGCAGAATTGCACATCAGACTATCCAAATCCTTCTGTCATATCCACACAATTCTGCAACAGGGCTGGGACTGAAAGGAGTCAATTGTACTTCGGAAATTACGGGCAGACAGTTTCAATAAAGAAAAGTATCTGCTATTTGGTGCTTTCTATTCTTAACTTGATTCTCTTAAAATTGATTAAGTGACCTAGATCCTGAGAACCCACTGCTTCAAATTGCTGAATGCTTCCTGGGAAGAGCTGCAAGCTTTTGACTCTATGTAATGGGACTTGAAAGAGGTCAGCCCTGGCCAACAACTGTCCCTTATGTCTCTTCAAATCACCCTGAGCTTGTTCCAGTTCCTTGAGTTGATGTAGCGACAGCCCTAATGATTCCAAAGGAAAAGCGAAAATACCAGACTTGAAGTTAAAACTGAACAAATTCACGGCCTCTTGCAAAGCCCCTAAGTTAGCTCATGTTCCAAGTAAGTGCTGGACATGAATTGGCCAAGGACTGCAATCCCAGCCAGGCGTAACAACTTAGAGACCGGTTTCAAAGCTTTTACTGATTTTAATGTATTCTTACTGTCCAAGCTTTTTCCATCCACTTCCATTGTACTTTCTCCACAGATGAAGACTTAATAGCAGATAGGAGGGGACTGCAACTCATCCAGATACATCATACAAATTGGAATTTCACACAGCATTTGTGATCTTTGCACACCAGCTCTACAAACACTAAAGGGCTTTGATGTGCATAGAGGGCAAGCTCTCCATTCTTGCACTAACCAACCTTCTTCATTACAGCTCTGCAGACGCATCCGCTCGGCTTGCAGAAAGGAAATCATGTGACATTTTAATTTACCAAGGTTATTGTACTCAATCTGTATACTCAGTCTAAAATTAAATGGAGGGAAAAAATCTGGACTGGTGCTTTCCTACAAAAGGATGGCTAAAGTCACAAAATGTCGGGAAAAGCAAAACTGAAGTTCTGAGAGCAAGCTGTAATTTAGCTGCTCATTCTCTGTATTTTGGCATCCTCACTTAAAAAATGTAAATAATTAATACTTTAGGCAATTAAATAATGAAAAGAGGAACTGAAAGCTGTTCCTCTGTGGCTGAATTCATATTCTCTTTGAAAGTGTAAAGCTAGTGTGGGGTGCGTACATTTTTTACCAATGACACCTCCCCACCTCTTCTGTTTTCCCCTCCCTCGCAGCTGAGAGGCCCGGACTGCCACAGCCCTAACACCATGCAGGGCACAATGCTTTATTTTTCTCTGTTGGTTTTACTTTGGGTTTGCCCTTTCACTACAACCCATTTTCAAGAGGTAGTTAAGTGTGTGTCTCCCTTCAAGCAAATGAGCAGCCCTGTTGGACTCTTCCACTGCTGAATCATAACTTTCCTGTAAGCTGGGAGACCACATCTACCAGCACCACGCACCTGGAGGCTGCCACTTGTTCTGCCTGTATGGTTTGATAGAGAAGAACACTGCTCTGTAAAGAAACTAATTACAGTCACCCTATGGAAAGAAGTTCGAGATTAATATTTTAGCTGGTTTTGCTGTTCAGAGAACTACTTACTATGAGAAAAGTGGTGCTTCTTTTTCTCTACTCTTCCCATAAGTAAAAAAGTTAAACAGATCATTCCCCAGCTTTAAAACTAATTGCAGTGAGTAAGAATGGACAGTTTCAGCCTAAAAGGGATTTTTTCAGAAGGTTACAAGAGCATGGAACAATGGAGCTATTCAGTTGCAACTGAAGTGGCCATTGCTATAATGCTTTGTGAGGCATTACATTTCGAAAGATCAAAGAGCAATACGAAGTTGAAAATATATTACTGTCTTTTAAAATGGGCTTGTAGGACTTAAACCTGAACATTTAATGTTGGTGTCTGGGAAAAAGGAAAAAAAAGGCAACATACAAAATATAATTAAGATAATTAATGAAAGGCCTTTCTTTTCATCATTTCTATAACTACCTTAAATATCTGCTGGAAATGATTATATCAGCACAGGCTGGACTATATTAAAATAATGAAGAGTGAAGTTTTCACTGTGTTCCCATTTAATCATCACCTCACAACTTTACATTTTAATGTCTGACCTTAGGATATCCTCTTCCACTATCACATTAAGAATGTTGAAAGGAAACAGGAAGGGCCACAAGGGCTGTAGTTTCCTCAGAAGAGCAGTGGCTATCAGCCTAATGGATTCTGAATTTCTCAGACAAAAAGCAGCAGCGACTCAGCCCACAGTCAGAGCTATCAAATGTTCACACAATGCAAGACTTTCCTCTAATTAACAGAGTTGCCTTCAATGAGAGCATTACCTTTTTTTGCATTATGTTACTAGAAGAACAAAAATCAGCTGCATGGCGGGACTTGGTCTATAAATAGTCTGATGAAATGCGGAAGATGAAGCAAAGTCCATCTAATTGCTCCAAACAGAAAAATGAAACAAAGAACTCCACAAACAGAGCATCAAAAACACCCAACCCAGTAAAAAAGTAGGAAAGAAAACCTACCAAAACATCAGGACCTGCATTTGACCTGTTACATCTCCATGGTTCAAAGCCTAGACTTGAAGTAAACTCCTGAAGTCATGAAGCCAGTATATGGCAGGTTTCTGGATGTCATTTCTATAAGGAGAAGCTCAACATTGCTGACTCGAATACAGATGACAAGGGACTGGTTGGTCTGTAATAGAGTTCATAGCATTTCCAGAGGGGCAGTGGGGAAGGAATTGTAATGGATGAAAACAGGAGACAAATTGTTAAATGAAATCCTTTCAGCAAACAGGCTGATGCTGAAACTGTATGTTCATGAAGGGAGAGGAGAGGAGGAGGGCTCTCTGTCATCATACACATAATACAGGGCCAAATGGCTGCAAAATCTCCGATATTGTCTTAAAGCAGTTCCAAATGTGAGAACTGTGTTCATGCAAACCTAAATGGATCCTACTATGTAATACTGCCCACATGAAATCAGTTTAACATGTTTTTCTCAATGAGAAATAGATGTGAAACCATCCTAGGGGGAAAAAAAATGTAAGGAGCAACTTCACTTTCAACAGTGTTCCAGTTTGGCTGCTTAGGAAAAGTACAGTGTAAATGAAGCTGAATAGCCATGAAGCTTTGCAGAAAGGAGGAGCTACAGTGTGAATGGATCACAGTACTCAAGCCCTGTCATTTTTAAAATGACTTTTCTTTGGTTATATCAGGACGTTTGTACTACATTCATGGAACTCCCTCTGGTGTATAACTTAACACATGAAATTTCTTGCCTTATTCATTACCAAAGAGCTAGCATAGCCTGATGCACAGAGAAACTCCTTTCATGAAGATGTGACGTGTGTTTCTATTGCTAATGGAAAGAATGACCCTGGGTCAGATCATGGCCATGGCAGGGCTGGGAACCAGGGAAACATCTGTATGATGTGTGTCTATTAGTCCAAAGCAGCAAGGATCACATCAGGGTCGGCTCTGTGTCCCCACCAAGATGCCAAGAACCCTTAGTCTCTCTGTTTTAAACAGGACCCATCTCTAGAATAGCTAACAAAAACCTAGCCTTGAAAACAGGGTACTGAGGTAATGTGGCTTTTTCTATTTTACTCATCTTTACTTCACAAAGTTCTTCCCTCTGTCCATCCCCTATTCAGTTCCCTAGAAAAAAAAGGAAAACATCATAAAAATTTCAATCTTACTCATTTCCAACCATGACCCATCCATCATATGGAAAGTAAAGGCAAGTGTGTTGTGGAAAACACATGGCCTTGTAATAAAAGCCTTTGTTGTGGTAGGGTAATGATATGGATGGATGGGCAGCTTGC
The DNA here is from genome assembly GCA_032466535.1 of Forpus xanthops. NCBI lineage: Eukaryota > Metazoa > Chordata > Aves > Psittaciformes > Psittacidae > Forpus > Forpus xanthops. The sequence goes on along the minus strand of JASSUY010003611.1, from coordinate 46,433 downwards.
TTTTGATATTTCTTGATGGGCAGGTGGCTCAATATCCAGCTGTTCATTCTCTTTTCTTTATGCCTTCCCATTCCTTCCCTTTCTCTAATCTTCTCATTTCCCCTTCTATTCTTTTCCTCTCCCGTCTTACTTACTTCCCTCTCCTTTCCTCCCCTCTCCTCCCCTTTCCTTCCCACTCCTCCCCACTCCTCCCCTCCCCTCTCCTCTCCTCTTCCCACTTCCCACTTACTTCCCCTTTCCCCTTTCCCCTTTTCCCTTCCTTTTCCTCTTCCCCTTTCCCTTTCCCTTTCACTTTCCCTTTTCCTTTCCCCTTCCCTTTCCCCTTCCTTTTTCTTTCTTACCCTTTCTCCTTCCCTCTCTGTTGTCCTATCTCCTTCTCTCCCCTTTTCCCTTCCTCTCCCCTTCCTTTCTGCCCTGTTCGGAGTTTTTTTCTGAGAGTGGATGGTATGGATTTTCTTAGTGTACAGAAGAAAACAAATCAAGCAAGGAATTCCTTATCTGTCAGAGAACTGTGCAGTGCTCCAGTTTGCAGTTTTCATGCTCAGCAAGGCAAGGCTTTTCCAAAAAGTTACTGGAAACAATGTACCAGGCAGAAGAAGGTCTCCTTTTGGCACTCTCCCCTTTGATGCAGCCTTTCCCAAAGCCACGTTCTTTGCACATCATACAAAAGGAAGGGAGGTGCAGGGTTATTTTAAAAATTAAACCCCATTTTCTTCTGCTTCCTTTGGTGTTAGACTATAAGCAAATTAACCGCAGAGCAACTATCGGATTGAAATTTCCCTTCAGTTCACATGCTGGTATGGAGTTTCAGAAAACTCATATTATGTATGCTCTGTATTACGTAAAAGAGTGACCTCCTTTTCCCTCCTTCCATATTACTATAGACATTCATAACAAAGGATGTGCTGCAGAGACTGCAAGGTGTGGGAAGAAATTAGGTTCATTTCTATTCTGCTGTTAAGCACTTGGTATGAAAGTGGTTTTTATCTCAGCAGGTTTAGCTGACTAAAAACTAGCTATTTTAGCTATCTATTTCGTCAAGGGTACCTTTAAGGAGTGATTCATCCCCTCTACCTTAGAAACACTGTTTTGTGTTTTGTGACCTTCCTTTAGTTGATGCCTTGCCTCTTGCCATTGCCCACAGCTGGTCTGAACTTAGGTGCCTAATTTTTTTGATACCTAAAGTGAAATCAATCTTAATCCTCTGTGTCTTTCCCTGTTTCAGTGCCTAAATTATAAAGCCTCCCCTTATTTTTACATCAATAGTCCATTATGTGACAACGTATACTGTGCACCCCAGAGGTATTGGACTGAAGTCTGCCAGCTCAAAATCGATCTTCTCAGAGGACCTAAGATACAACTTGAGGACCACAGCCTCAAAAGGAATCTGGGTACCTAATTCCCACAGAGCATGATATCTGATGCTGAGCCCTACCACTCAGAGCAAATTAGAAGATCTCTTTCCTAAGAAGCAACTGTTCTCAATTTTAAAAAAGCAAAACAAGTAGTTTCTATACTGCCCCAAACATATTATTTCACTCTCCATTTTCTCAAAAGGCCTATCCAATTTTGCTTGAAGCAGTTTAGTCCAACACTGGAAACATGCATTCCAAAAAGGTGAAGTTTTAAAATAGTTCTAAGTATCTGAAAATGAGCTTTCAGGATGAAAGCACGTGTGTAACTTCATCTGGGGAAGCCAGTATGCAGCTTCGCAGAAAAAAACTAATGGTATAATATTTTAAGCTAGACTTTTAACAGCTCTGTAGGCATTCCCACTTGTCTGATATAAATACAGCACAAATACCATACACTTTACTTTTAGTTGTTAGAGATAACCATGAAGGGAGAGCTCATTCATAATTTCACTTTATTTTAGTACTTCCTACGTTTGAAGTCATTCTCAATTCATTAAAAGGAAAACATTTGCTTCAGATTTATGATCCCCATGCCCTTTCTCTCGTTCACAGAAGTTTTCACATTAAAATCATGTGCACTCTGTCGCTACATGACTGACATTCTTTTAACAGGGTGGTAATGTCTTGGTGAGGCCAGCTGCTAAACATAATAGCAAGTTTTTCAGAAAAGGCAAGAGAAGAGCTCTGTAAAAGAGAGGTGATGTTGTTAAGAAAGTGCCTACAGTCTGTGCAGAAAAGCTTTTAAATCCTACTCTGAACTCCACTCACTGTGTCTCTTGATGATGACCTTAGCCCTGTCATTTAATTTCTAAAATACTGGTTATTTTTGATGGTTCTCTTTTGGTAGCAGGGGGTCTGCTCATAGAATCATAGAATAGTTAGGGTTGGAAAGAACCTTGAGATCATCTAGTTCCTATCCCCTGCCATGGGCAGGGACACCTCCCACTAAACCATGCCACCCAAGGCTCTGTCCAACCTGACCTTGAACACCATCAGGGATGGAGCATTCGCAACTTCCCTGGGCAACCCATTCAAGTGCCTCACCACCCTTACAGTAAAGAATTTCTTCCTCAGATCCAATCTAAACTTCCCTTATTAAAGTTTGAACCCATTACCCCTTGTCTTCTCACTACAGTCCCTCATGAAGAGTGCCTCCCCAGCATCCCTACAGGCCCCCTTCAGATACTGGAAGGCTGCTATGAGGTCTCCATGCAGCCTTCTCTTCTCCAGGCTCAATAGCCTGTCTTGACATGGGAGGTGCTCCAGTCCCCTGATCATCCTTGTGGCCTCTGCACTTGTTCCAACAGTTCCGTGTCCTTTTTATGTTAAGGACACCAGAACTGCACACAATACTCCAAGTGAGGTCTCAGGAGAGCACAGTAGAGGGGCAGGATCACCTTCTCTTGACCTGCTGGTCATGCTCCTTTTGATGCAGCTGGCATATATATAATGACAACTGGTCTTTTCACTACTAATTTTGATTTTCTGTGTTTTTTGGAACAGGGTCCAACTGTTTAGTTCCACTGAGTAAGTCCTGGACCCTGCCTTGTGCTCCAATGGGCTGCTGCTACATAAAGAAGTACTATATAGTAATAGCAGCACTAGCGGGACTTCGACAGCTCTTATCGCTGACAGGACTGGAGCTGTTTGCAAGGGTAGGAAAATGTTGCAAATGTTTGCTAGTCTAACCAATGTGACTCCATTTCACCACCTATAAAATAATGCTTGCTTCTTTCACAGGGGCATTTGGAGGATTAGTAGTTGGTGTCTCTATGTTCATCACTTTGCAAATGTAAAGCACTATGTTAAGTGTTATTATTGAAGGTTTGACATCTGTGAAATACAGTGTGTATTTCGGATTCTAATTTTAAACCAAGGAAAACCAAGTGAGCAAGAAATGACCATGTGTTAAAAACACTCGAAGCCCTCTTTCTTGTAACTGTTTATCTACATTTTTAAACCTATGTTTACATTGTAGTAACAGCTGTGTTTAAAGGGGACATGACAGAGCAGACTTATTTGTAAAGCTAAACTTGATTTTGAAGGGAAAAAAAGCTAATGTTTGAAAAAACACTTCAAAAGAAGACAAAAATGATTAAAATAGACATAACCATTTGTTTAAACTATGACTTTCTCAAGAAAAACCAAGCTAATGTAAACTGGCCTATGCATAGTCCAAGCAGCTGTTCTGTGTAGCTGCTACACAAACCACTGGTTTCAGGAATGGATAAAGTTAAGACAAAACAGGTCATTCTCAATGAAGGAGCCAAACTAAGGACTGGACTGCAAACCAAATATGCATTCACAGGTGAGATTTGCCCCAACCTGTTAGAAGGAAGCAGGCCAACCTTTTTTTTTACCCACGTGTCTTCAACCGCATCTTAGCCACGTGTATCATAAGTCTTCAGTGTATTTATTTATGTCCACACGTTCAGCAAATGCAGCAGCAGCTCTGGCTGAGTTTAAATGAAATTACTCCATTTCCTACCATAGTCAAAGCTATTTTAGGGGTTTTATTGGATTTATTTCTAGGATGTTGAAATGCTACTGAGGTAAATGAGATCTGTATAGCTCACAGGGACTACCAGGAGTGATTTTGTGTCTCTGGTCAAGGCAGTGGGAAGCATTTTAATGACCTGTATCATCACCATGCTATTTCTGAGAAAAAACAATGCTTTGTAAAGAGGAAGTTGTTGTCACATGCCTAAGCACTAGTCATACAGCATTAGATCTATCTGTAAGATCACACTTGAATGCCCATTCACAAAATGTTTTCTGTTCACTTGATTCATCTGAGGCTTTGTAAGCTGTGCTATCTTCATAGAAGACAGCTGAACTGAGTGAGTCACAGTGGTGATTTCACAGTGGTGATATGACTCAAGGGAGTCCTAAGGCAACCTTAGGATCTTCTGAAAACCAGAAGTAAAAGCTGGAAGCAGAAAATGAAATGCAAAACAAACCAGTGCAGGGGTAGAGAACAGAAAAATGAGGATTCTTGCTAACCTGCTTCACTGAGAACAGGATTATTTGTATCTGAATCCATACACAGATGGTAACTACAATAACCCAGCCTCAACAGGATGGACACAAACATCCACAGTCACACACAGCTTAAGGTTTCAGTCTTGCTCATGAGTTTTTTGCCAGCTCCCTCTTAACAGGAACTGAGGTCTCCCAAGTAGGGTTCCCCTGCCATAGGTCTGGGCTAGCATTAACTCTGGACAGCAGTTGGCAGATCTGTTAGGATGTCTAACCTTCAGGTCTTCTGTCAAAGCCAGAAAACAGGGAGGTGCTATCAGAGCGCAGGTGCCCTTGTTCAGGGTGCTTGTGGAAGGAAAAGCGGTTATAGTCTTCATATTCTTTACTCTGGAGATGGCTGACGGTCAGTTCTTGCCACTGCATAACCCTCAGTAGACTCTCTGGTCTGTCCTGAACAGTGTGAACGTATCATGGTGTTTACACGCGACCTCATTGTCAGCTTGACCTACCTCCTTGGCAACTCAGTAAGAGCCAGGCTACTGCCTTGGTAGAGAGGTTTTCAAACATTTTTGACAACTCAAATCCCAGTGCAATGGAAATGAGAAGGAAGTTCTGCAAGGTGGTTGGAGATGGCTTAAGGTTGCCAGGGAAATCTGGTATGGCCTTGCTTCGAAGTACTGCCTAGGGGTATTTGCACCTGAATGCTTGATAGTTAGGTTTGCCACTACTGGCTGTGTTTAAAACGGAGTTGGCAGCCTGGTAAAAAGGCAAGCTCACCAAGAAATGGTGAATTGCCTACAAGCATCTTCCTTAATGTCCAAATATGCTCATTTCCTGAGTTTTCATTTTAAGTAACAAAGAAATCAACAGTGAGACATCAGTGCCTGCCTTAAACCTTTCCTCAGGCTGGCTGCTTGATTTCCCAGTATCTTCAGTGGCTCTTTGCCCTTCTCTATCATGGTGCTTCAGCTACTCCTGCAGGGGTTTTACCTGTCATTGTGAACAGAATTTGCTGAATGGGAAGACAGCTCTTGTAGTTCAAATCACCTGGTAGTGAAGCTGTTAAACACTTGGGTAGGCACAAATGCATGCAAAGGTGTATCTAGCAGCGTTCTTCCATCCACTTGGATGCAAAGACAAGGCTGGCTGGCTGCTCCACTTTCCCATCTTTGGTGGTACATAATGATTCAAAGTCACATTATAGTTTTTCATGTACCCTGGAGCAAACTATGGCATTGCAAATGTATTGGAAAATGGCAGCTGGGACAGATTTGCACTGTCAAAGCACTACAGAGGAGTGCAGTGTAAGTGTAAAGCTGGTAGCCAGGTACTACTTTTTCATGACATGTTTTCACAGCACTTAGGAGAATCAGCACCACTCCTCTTGAGTATCTAGGAAGTCCCAGAGTGTAAATAATGCCAACAGGATATAGGTTTGTGGAAATGAGGAACATTTTCCTCATCCAGAGAATCTTTGTAGCACAGTGTAATCTGCTTCTGAGCAAGACTGTGGCTATTTTTAAGACAAAATGATGTTTTTCTTGGTCTTGTGTTCCAGCTAAAGACACTGTAATGGAAAAGTGATAGATTATACACTCCGTTAATGGACATCCCACTGCAAAGCTTCCAGCAAGTTCAGTCTTTGTATGGAAGACCAAGTTTTCTAAACTGCAGTTGTATTTATTTATTGCTGGATCAAGAACTGTATTGTATTATTAACTACTTCTCTGGATTCTTATTTTCCCACAGAATGAAAATGATGCATTTCACTTATATAGTTTATTTTAAATTTAAAATAATTTGTAAAGCTGAACCTGCAGTATGAGGGTATCCACAAGAGTTCCTCATTTCAGTGCAGTATTTGAGCAGGCAAGTACTAAAAGCGTATGTTTAAAATGCACACACATATATAACTGAACATAGTAGCTGACAATAGGTCAATAATTTCAGCATACTAGATACTAGGGACAGTTTCATCTATAGTGCCAAATTCTCCTTTTGGCTGCACTAATACATTTATATTTCCTTCACTGGCTAACTGAGCTTATGTATATAAATGTAACATTTTTTTCTTTGGGTTAGGTGAACCTAGATGAATACTTGACTTGCATTATTTCATTTTTTTCCATGAATTTTTAAGACTGAGGAGAGTCTATTCAGCACAAAAAGCAATCTCATTTGAGTTTATATCTGACCCCAAAAATGAAATGTAGTACTTGTGCCCTGATACTTAGCACACTGTGTCTCCTTTTCCAGGTGCATATATCTGGTCTTTAATGGCCATTTTATCAGGACTGCACCATTTCATCCTGGTCTTTTCACCACAAATATTTGATTGTAATAAGATCTGACCCTGGGATGTGTCATCTGTAGTACTGAATATATAGAACAGCCTGGTCTACTATTTCTATCTTCAATGGAACTCGTGCTGTTAAGGATGACAATTGTTTCATGGAAAAACATTGCTGACAAGATGTTGTGCAATAAGATTTGCATGACCAAATATCCTGTGAGTAGTCCAGTGGTTAGGATAGGAAACAGAGTCAGGATAGCCTGGCTCAGTTCCCACTTCACATACTGACTCACTGTGTGACCCTGGGGCAAATCGCTTAGGCTGGAATTTCCAAGGGGGCTGAGAGGCATAGCTCCCAGGGGAAGACAGGCAGAGCTGGGTGCCTGACTCTTATACATCTCTCAGCAAACCTCATGTCTCAACTGTTCTGCATCTCCATTTGACCAAATCAGTACAGAGGTAAGGTTTATAAAGCTATTTGAGCCTTCTGGCAGAAATTGTTTGTGAAGGAAATGATAATCATGGCATAAATACGTGGTCTTTTTCAACGCATGCTATTTGGTAGGTACAAGCAGATGAACAAACCAACTTTGCTCCCTGAGCAATGCAGTGTGGTTTCTTTCTCTTCCATTGAGAGAATGAGTTTAAAAGACTTAGGGATTGTCAAAACTGTATCTCCAGATGTAGTTTGTGTACAAACCGGCAGTGTTTGGGGGCATCCCAACAGGTCATCCATGGCAGTAGCAGTTCTGGGTCATGCAGCTGCTCTTCAGTATGTGCTCAGGGAGGCATGGCTTCTTCACTACTCCATTGCTAGGCTCAGTCTAGGATCCAGTACTGTTCTTCCCCAGCTCACCAAACCATGACCCAAACATACCTAGGCCCTCATATCCTCCACTCTCCCTTCTCCACCCGTAGGAACACCAGCCTTGTACCCATGCTGTTCACCCAGTCAGATATGTCAGTCTGCATCTTTCCATCACCTCCCACCTTGCACTCTCTTATTACCCTGGCTGCTTTTATGTCCCATTAAGAGACACAGGTGCTGGCAGTGGCAGGGCTTTTGCAGCAGCCACTAAGGCAATAAGGTACTGCTGATCTGCTGCTGGTTCAGGACATGTCATGAATACACTCATGCCAGAACTCTGACAGTTGAATTTGCCTACACTCCTGGAAGCTATCTGCAGACCTCACTTCAAAGTGGCTTGCACATCACCAGGAAACCACACTGTGAGGAGGTCGCTGGTAAGCCACTGGGTTTGAGTGGACACACTGATACAGAAGTTGAGGGTTTCTTTTCTCTTATAAAGCAAACAAAATGACATAATATGGGAGACTTTTACACAGAGAATGAATTTCAACTAATGTTTTGGCTTGGAAATAGCAAAAGAGAAGAGGCAACTCTTCAGATCAAAGTGAAACCCAGTGTTTTAAAATGTCTATTCAAAGAGAAGTACTAGATTTGAGATGGCCATGTTTTGTGCTACTGCTGATATCTCTAAATCTCTATTGAAAAACATTTAAATACTCTCAAGAATGGCCACTGTCTAATCAGAAACTAAGCATGGAGCTTGCCTACCTATAGCCCCTGGCGCTGTTTCAGATCTATAAGGTGTCTCCCCTGGTTTCTAATTGTGATTCTGAAAAGACACGGCCCTGTTTTAAGTCTTCTGCCATAGCATCCATCCCTGTGCTGATTTATGGATAACATGGTGGGCCTAAGAGGGCACTAGACATCATGTTTATGCCCACAGCCACTTGGTCCCCTTATTGGGAGTTTGCTATCCTGGGGCCTTGCCTGGCTAGACAGCAATGCAGAAAGGTGTTGAGGTCTTCTCACCAGTGGCTGGAGGACAGAGTGGGCTTGTATACACAGTGTTCTCAGCCTTTGAGAGAGACGCAGTGAAAGGAAACAAAAATATTAAGGAGAACATCAAAATAAATGGAAACAAGGAAGCTTGGCTCAGCACCAAGTGCCCTTCACATGAAGCCAGGCAGGAGTGCAGAAGGGGAGGGATGGGGAGAGAGGATGGAAGGGAGAGGAGGAGGGGAGGGGAGTGGAATTTGGCACTGAAATAACTTCTAGCTCACATAGAGTGAATTTCCTTTTATCACTAGTAGCCTGGGTCATGGAGACTCAGAGGAAACTACCCCATTCCAAATGTTTGATATTGAATATATTTGGCCAGCTGCTACTTCCAGATGTGACTGAATCCAGTTTGTATATTTGACTGATAACACAGTTTGGCCCCAATCTTTGCTCTCACTTACAAGCCCAGAGTACAACCCAACTACCTTCCTGTTGCCCCAATTGCTGACCCACATGCTGCTGAACAATCTTCTGGTACACACTGGAGCGGCTTAGAGGTTGCTGTCATTTGTGCCAACATTTGGTCTTTCCAAGGGGCTGCTACTGCACCTGGATCACCAAGATGCCAAAATGTCTTCAGACTCATCCCTTTTATCATAACACTTTCAGCGAGATGGTAGCAAGCAACATCCCTCTGTCTCCCAACATTGCTCCAGCAACTCTTCCACCCATTCTTCCACCACAAGCTAGGTCTGTTTTAGTGCAAGTGTACAGTAGCAGAGCAGTGTAAAATTGCCTTAGATAAAAGATGATCTGGTCTCATCTCAAAGGTTATTTTCTTTAATCTCTGCTTTATTTGGTTATCCTGCCCAGCAGCTTTACAAGGCTCTGAACTCGTGACCAAGGAGAAGCTGAAGCTTGCTCGCATCCCTTTTTGTTAGTGTGCTGCCTGTACAACATGCTGTCCAACAACTCACTCCTTTGGCTTTGAAGAAGACTCAGCTCAATTAGTATGAGGGAGGTGACTGGGCCGATAAATTATTAGCACTGCAGCTGTGAGGCAAAGAATTTGAGGAAACAGTTGTAAGTACAAAGAAAGAAGGGGGAGACTGAGTGTGCTCTCCAGATAAGATTAATCCAGAATTTTACAAATTCTACAAATCTCTTGATGCAGCTAACTTGACTCCTCCGTAAAGATTTGATGGAGAGGGAAGCATTCTTTCCACTGTAATATATATATATATATATAGCTACTATATTTGCTTGTTTGTAAAGCATGGTGGGCTTCCCAGAAATCCTTTTTGGTGTCTACAAGTAAAAAGATTAAGTGGTTCTCACAAGTTACGACAGTCTTTGGAGAACAGCCTTGATAACATTTTTGTGACAGGGATAAAAACAAGCAAATTAGGAAATGGGGCAACTTTATTACGTTCAAGGTGTTGGGAATTTTTCGGAATGTGTTGGGAACTCATTATGCCATTGACAACTTTCACAAATGTTTTCCCCAAAAATATTTTATCTTGTATTTTATAAGCTTCTTGGCTCATGTAATCATTTAAATGTGATAGGTTTATTAAAGCAAATAGAAGGTTACAGCTGCCTATTTGTGCTGTAGTTACAAGAATGATCTTTAGGTCCTTTCCAACACTAACCATTCTATGACTCCATGATAATCTGAGCTGCCCAGCATAGCAGGTTCTCTCCACGCACCCTCCTTTGTGTGTGTTTGTGTGCATTTATGTTTCTGTTTATGTAGGGAAAATATAGGAAACCCATATGTCAGCAGCATGCCTTATTCAAGCACATATAAACGTACGCAGGATCAAATGGAACATCTCCCTTTCCTGGTACGTATGGACTGCCATAGCCAGAAACAGACATTACTCTCAAGTAATTTCTGCCTCACTGCAACCCTCTTTAAACAAACCTTGAACCTAAGCGGGTAGGACATGCAGGTTCAAACCTGGGATGGAGAGTGAACCTGAAACACGGCTTTCAAATTAGGTCCTTCAGTCTCCATGGGAAGTCCTGCTGTTTCCACAGGCTTGGTTTGTCCCCGCCGAGAGCCGGGCAGAAACACTCCCTGGGGTCACCGAGACGGCACAGGCAGCGAGCGCCATTTCCCGTTCTGGGGCCACACGAGGGTTAGGCGGGTGGTTCCGTGCACGCAGCTCTCCCGTTAACTCCCGGCCGCCACAGCCGTGGAGCCCCCGGGCTCGGAGCCCCGCGGCGGGCAGCGGCGGCCGGCAGGGCCGCTAGGGGGGGACTGGGCCCAGGCTGAGGCACTGAGGCGGCCTGCAGGGCCGGGCCGGGCCGGGGCAAACCCTGACGGGCCCAGGCCTCGGTGCTGTGTAAGGCATAAAACCCATCCCAGCTCCCCGGGCCAGCCGGTTCCTGGCTCGGCTGCTGGTGCGGAGCTGCCCGCCTTCACGCTGTTGCCCGCAGGGGAAGCTCAGCCTGCCCCGCCAGCGCTTCACTCGCACCTTGTTTCCGAAGTGACCCCCGGCTGCCGCTTGGTGAACCCGGCCTGCAGCCGGGGGGCTGCGGTGTGAGGTCCCGGCTGAAATGGTGGGGAGGCTCCTGGAGACATAAACAGCAGCCTTGGAAGGTGGGGGCACTCCGCAGCCCCCTCTCCTCCGGGAGCAGCGCCCGGGGGTTGGGCCGAGGCCCTCAGCCTCCCCCCTTCCCAAAGCTGACGGTGAGTTTCAGTCACCAATAAGTCAGATTGAAACACTTCAGTGTTTCCCCCAGCTAAGATAAAACACTAGTTCCCCCTCACAGGAAAAGTATTTTTATTGAATGCTATTCCACGTCAGTACGAAGACACTAAGAGCGCTGTACAAAGGAGTCCCTATATATCACCCAGTCAAGTAGTCTAAACAACTGTGCTGGAAGTTTTCCAGCTTTGCCCAGTCAATGACCACAGACTTATTTGGAAAGCAATCATTAGCAGCAGCAGCCCTGTAATCCTGCCTTCCTGTCCCTCTCTTCCTCGGGAGCTCCGTCAGGGACAAGCATGTGGGCTGGTGAATTTGTGATGTACACTGCCAAGAGGTTAAGTGTGTATTTAATGTGTGATTATCACACCCAGAGAACCCATGACACAAGACCCAGGACAGGGTTTTATGGTTTCAAGGGGTCACAGCCATGTCACAGTCCTCGGAGATTTCCACAGCTCTTAAGAAACCACATTCGGTCAATGAATAACTATTTAGTTTATAAGTAATCAGCTATTAATAAGACTCTTCCATGTATGTCTTTTTCATGGTAACCTTACCATGGAGACACTTGAAGAACCCTCCAGAACCCATACATTCCTAGGATTAGACTACAACATTTAGGATATTGGATACAATGGATCCAATAATACATATTATATGCATATTGATATAATACATGCAGCCATATACTTCCAATAATATACAGTGGCTATTTGTCATTATAATAAGCCAGTTTATTCATTAAATATGTTGTTTACAACAGTGCTACAAATAAATGTTATTTGTTATTCTACTCATCAGACTTGGTTAGATGTCAAAAGAATTCTAGCAGCAAAGATCCTGGCCTATGTGTCAGTTTCCTCATTGATACACAGGGGATAAATCTGCAGCGCTCATCTTCCTAACAGATTTATTGTGAGACAAAATGTATCAGTGTGGAAAATGCATTTGTGTTTCCAGAAAGCGATAAAGAAGTATGATGCAATGTATTAAACAAAAACTTATGTAAAACAATATAGTCAACGTACCTAATTTGAGTGGACAAGTTTTGCATAGTTTGTCATATTTAATCAGCATATATCAATGATTCTGAAATGTAAAGTGGCATAAACAGCAATTCACTCCTAACTGGTATTATACAGATGTTGGAAGTAATAATGCATTTAGATTTCATTGGCTTTTCAAGGCATTTAGTGATGATACAAACAATCACCATTGAATGATAAAGTTGCAGGGTGAAGCTATGAAGTGTCTGATGGGTCCGTTCATAGCAAGCCTTTCATTTTTGGAAACTATCCTGTATATACATTATACCCTTAATGATTATTCGTGTCCAGGTATTTAGACCTGAAAATTGCAATAGCTGTGTCTGCGTTCATTATTTTTCTGCAGGACAAATGAGGGGGTGTTGGATCTCTGTGTGAATGTGCATGAATGTGAGCCAGTAACTTCGAGATGGTGGCTGAAGCTTCTAGCGAGGAAGACAAGTTCAGTAGACTAGTTTTACATTCTGCTATGATTGTCACAGGGGCTCTGATCTTTATTATTGTAGGCAGAAGGAATTCGTTGGCCCAGGCCATGTCTAGCACCCATGAAAAGGAGTCCTTTCATGTACACTTTCCAGCTTCTGCTCACACATTTTGGAATGAATTCTTCCCTGCAGAAATGCTGACATTGACGCAAATATCTCAGAAAGCTAGAGGTACCCCTTATTTGGAAAAGCACAGAATCACAGAATGGTTTGGGTTGGAAGGGACCTTCAAAAGCCATGTAGTCCAAGCCCCCTGCAATGAGCAGGGACATCTTCAACTAGACCAGGTTGCTCAAAACCCCATTCAGCCTGGGCTTGAATACTGCCATGGATGGGGCAGCCACAGCTTCTCTGGGCAACCTGTGTTACTGCCTCACCACCCTCACAGTGAAAAAATTCTTCTCTATATTTAGTCTAAATCTACCCTCTTTCAGTTTAAAACCATTGTTACGTTTCCTACTGTGCAAGCCCTGATATAAAGTTTGATCCCATCTTTCTTGTAGGCCCCTTTTGGGTACTCTAAGGCTGCTCTAAGGTCTCTGCAGAGCCTTCTTTTCTTCAGGCTGAACAGCCCCAGATCTCTCAGCCTGCATTCATAGCAGAGGTGCTCCAGCCTTATGAACGTATTTATGGCCCTTTATGCAGCTGATAGTCTTGATTTTGGCACCCTTTTTAGAATACAATTTTTTGTTATGTAGCCCTATATCAGAACAATATTGACTGTAATTCAATAATCTTAACTTGCAAGACTCACTTTATCTCATGTGAAGTAAAGATAACACAGACCTCCTCATTTCCTACTGTGTGGCTGCAAATACTGGATTCCGTATTTCTCCACCCTCTCTAGACTGTATGTCTAGACATACCCAGCAGAAAACCCCACTCAAATTCGAATATATTGGACACCACTTGGTGTGGCTGCTGCAAAATGAAATTTGGCCAAAATTGCTCAGTGTAATCAATATCTTTACACTCCACTGGGATTGTCACAAAGCCTCTGATTTCATCACCCCACAATGAATGTGGTTGCAGCAAGTAATCTTAATACCCAATAAAATTATTTTACAGACGTGAAAAAGCTCTCTCTTGCCCCTGGTCAATACCAGGAATTTGTGGGTAGGGCTTTGCAGACTTACAGTATTTAAGTGAAGCTTACAGACAAAACAACGAGATATGTTAAACACTTCTAATAACATGGTCAAAAACCACATAGTTCTTCTTAAAGGCAATCATGGAATTTAAATAGCAAAATAAGATGCTTGGTTAAATATGGAGTCATAAGGGGGTAATTATTATTATTATTATGTGCAATTACTTGTAACACACCTGAATATTTTTAACATGGAATCTCATGACTTTAAATAGTCACATTTCTCCAAACAACCGCACAGATTAGCAAAAAGATTAGCCTGTTTATTCAGCTTTAAAACAAAGCCTTCTCTGAAGTGTGTGAGGGATGACTTGTCACTTTTTATGCCACCCTGGTTTTCATGAAATTGGAGAGATGTGATCCAGAGCAGCATAATTTTACCTGAAAGGAAGCATCAGTATTTTGACCATTCTTTTTCCTGAAAGTATTAACCGTGGTTTTCATGTTTGCCCTTTTGTTTTTCTTTCTATCTTTTCTTGCATCCTCAATAGAGCAATTGCTAAAACACTAAATGACCCCAATAAACTTGAACTCAGGTTCAGAACTTTCCTAACAGACTAATTCCAGTTTGTGACTTCATGGTGAATTTTAAGGAGCTGCAGCATGATTGATAGGAAGATAGCATGACGTGTGTACACACACTGGTCTGACTTTTAATACCGGATCAGAGCTGTCCCCTCTGCCTGCTTCTTCACACTGATCCCAAAGCTCTGTCATTCCAATGCCTGACTTGATAAACTGTAGTTTATTGTTATTTCATTCTCCTTAGAGGAAGTTGAAGAGTGACCACAGGTATCCTCGCAAAATCTAGGAGGAGGTGTAAGTTGGAAGTAAAAGAAATTATCTTCAGGAAAGTATCATGTATTGTCCTCAGGATGACTTCTGCAAAGAAGGAAAAGGATTCTCCAGCTGGGTCTCTGCTGGAGCTTTGCTGCTATGGCTCTCTTAGGAAGTCTTTATAGCTCACTCTAACCCCAGTATAACATTCCACTTCTCAGCTGCTCATCCTCCCAGTGCTCTTGAGGCAGAGTTCATGCAACGCCATTTGAAAGGCAGACGAGGAGGAGGATGATCTGCCCAAGGTACCCGCAGCCAGCCCATGGCAGAGCCCAAAGTAGATCTGCTCCCAGTTTCTGCTTGCTCTTCCAGACCTTTCTTTTCTTTGGCACACCCCCAAACTCATCCTGTGGCTCCTGAACCTTAACAAACCTTTCAACGAAGCTTGTCTGCGTTTTGGATTGGTAAAGAAATCTGAAACCAAGGCAAGGCTTTGTGTTGGTGTGTGCTGCGCTGTGAAAATTTCACATGCCTGTTTTTCACCCCACTTGTCCAGCCATAATAGCACAGCACAGCGGGCCAGAAAACTATGAGTTTTACTGAGTGGCCCAGTTTATAACAAGAAGGTGGTGAGACTGGTGGGTATGGAAAATGGGTTTTCAAGATATTATGAAAGTTACCACTTCCTTTGGGAATCCACATTCCTTGCAAATCTGTTCCTGTTCCCACCCATACAATTCCTTTGTTTTTACTGCAGTGGCCCTGTGTGTCTATGAGTTTGGCACTACATATCTGTTAAGAGACTCTTCATGAGTAGTTTGAATTGCTCATAAAATCCTATTTTCTCCAGCCAGTATGGAGAAATACAGAGTAATGAGGTTAACTGAAATCAAAGGACAGCAACTTTAAGCCTTTCATAAAATTTTAAACAAGAAAGGATAAAGGGCTCAAACAATAGTGGTTTTAATATGTCTGTGTTAATGCACTCTTGGAACCAGTTTGCAAGTCAGCCATGAAAATGTGCAGTCTGAAACATGTTTTCTGCTTGCACTGAGGCATCCAGCCTGCTAATCTTCATCCCAACTGTAGACATATACTGTAAAAAGCACACAGCTTGTGCAAACTCTTACTCAGCACAGTAGTCCTTCTTTATTCCCCTGGGGCTTTTTACTGCTACCACTGGAGACTATAGACTTAGATTAGCAGTAGCGGAGTTAGATTAATACAGGAGATCAAGCCCGATGCTGCTGTTCTGGCAAGCAAGAGGGTACAAGAAGCAATTTACTTTCCCTTCGTAGCCTATTTGTGCTGTGTTTTAAGGAGCAAAGCTCACTGTCAAACCACCATTTAAAATTGTATTGTGCCTACCCAAGCTGCGCTAAGATGGAAGGTAAGTAATCTGCTCTAGTCCCAGTCTTGATGTATTTTTCATTTTCCCAGTGCAGCGAAGGTGGTAGGCAGACATCCGCTCTCAGATCCAATTGTGCTGACCAAAGAATCCACCATCTCTGGCTCCTTCACACTTCCCACCATCTGTTTAGCACTCCCCAGTTCTGCCAGCGGAAGGACTTGCAGGAGAGTTTAGGCAACCTACTGCAGACAACGGCTGCTGGGAGAGCTCAATCCACTGCCAGCAGCCATCTGATTTGAAGGAGACTCTTTGTATCCCACTGCTTATCTTTTTTTTTTTTTTTTTTAATTTTTAGCTATATTGATCTTAAAAATAAAGAAAAACAAGCAAAAGAAGACACCGCCTCACCCTACAGAGCTTGCAAGAACACCGCTACAACAATTTGATGCACTGGTAGGAAGGTAAGTGGGTAAGCAGGCAGAAAGATAGATAGATAGATAGATAGATAGATAGATAGATAGATAGGATTTTGTCTTGTAAAGGCACAGTCTTAAACCAAAAGCTGCTGAATGCTTACACATGCAATCCCATTTCCTCACACTGCGGACTTTAAATCTGCATCTAAACATCCCAGAACAGGTTGGGGTGCACAAAACTTTCTGTCTAAGGAAGCTTGCCCATTTTCTCCATCTCTGTCTTTCAATTTATGTAAGAATTCATTTTCCACTGCTTCTCCAGACTACAGCAAAGGCAATAGGGAGAAATGTCCTACCATTAAAAGGGGTCAAAGTAACCGCTGGAGATACACACAGTTTATGTGTGTTGTGACGATTCTGGCATGAAACCCATTGATCTGACCAGTTCTTTTGTCCTGTTTTCATTCCTCATAACATATGTCATGCACGGTTAGCACATTTTGTTGGTTTCCTGCTTCCTTGCTCTATTGTCTTTCCTTGTCTGAACACAGTAGTTATGAAGAGATATTTACCATCCATACCCTGCATATCCAAGGACTGCACATGAGGAACAGCGTTCAAATGCATACAGCATGAAGCACTATATTATAAAGCTTTACTTTACCTAAAATTGTTTGTTGATAATTTTACTCTTTGGAGTTCTTTCTTTGACAGACTGTTTCAGACAGGCACCTTCCAGACAGCTCTGCAGTGTCTGAACTGAACAGTCTGCTGCATAAACTGGAAACCACAACCAACATCACCAGGACACCCCAGCGTAGGAAAGAATTTCTTAAATCTTACCAATTTTCTGATTCCAGAGCCATAGTTTTGTTTTCAAAGGATATGTGCAATGCTGGCATCAATTTAGCTCCAAGCATTCAGTCAGTGCATAAACCCGTCTCTTCCTAGTGAAAAGACATCTGAAACAACATTGTCTGTAAAAGGGTAATTCTTGCTAAGTTATTATAAGGCTTTTTCAGAAAATGTAGCATTAACCACAAGTTTTCAGTGCATTTCCTTTCTTCTTATTAAAAAAGAAATAAAGGTCATACATAGGTTGACCCATCACACACATAGATTGCGATTCCCAATTTTATTTGAATTACAATTTCAATGTGATTTTTATGAATCAGTGTATCAGAGCTGACTGCAGTGGGCAGGACATAGAGGGTTGCCTAAACCCTTGTAAGTGTGCTGAAAGTTTCTTTTGTCTAACACACCAGCTAACTTCTTGATTAGATAAAGACCTAAGAAAACTCTGCTGGAGAAGATGGCAATCAAATGTGGAAATCTTCACTGTATAGAGCACCCTGGGATTTGTTAAATATCTGCAGACCTGCTTGTTGTAAGTGACAATGTTTATTCTTGCAAGTGAATTCCAAGATAGCCTGGCTTCCTTGGGGTTTAATCTCAGGCTTTTTTTGTTTCTCTGATTAGTTGGAAACTGTAGCAGGTCACCCTGGCTCTTTGAAGAATGAAGGCTCTCATTCCAGGGTGAGGCCCAACTAATTTGTGAATGAATGAAAAGTTAATTGAAGAAAGGGGTAGACCATACTTCAGTCATAGTTAATTTAAGCAAAGCTGATAAGTTAGTAAATAGGAACACCAGTGTATTCTTTCAAGTAGAATTTTTGCTCTTACTGATATCTTAGGTGCTGTTTCTCTGGCCCTCTTAAAGATTGGTGCTTGTGGTAGACACTTTATTATCTAATCTACTGCCCAAGGAGAGATTCTGTAGTGTTGAGTAATTACAAATAGATAGAGCTCTGCTGGAAAGTGCTTTTACAAAAATAAAAGGAAAGCTCATGCCCTATAAA
Organism: Forpus xanthops; assembly: GCA_032466535.1. NCBI lineage: Eukaryota > Metazoa > Chordata > Aves > Psittaciformes > Psittacidae > Forpus > Forpus xanthops. The sequence goes on along the minus strand of JASSUY010003611.1, from coordinate 28,132 downwards.
GGTTGGGATTTTTTTACTTTCTCCTCTTCAAAGAGTATTTTTTTCAATGTATTTATTTTTAAGCTAACTTTATGGAAAATAATGTGAACATCAGGGCATCGTTTTTCAGGAAAGTGCATGAAACTGTTGAATCTTTGTGGGGTTTTCTGGATCTTGAAGTGTCTTTTCTAACCACTTCAGGATTGTGGTAAAGTACAAGCATATATTAATGGCTTATTAAAAGGAATCTATTCAATTTTAAACTGTTATATTAAAGCTAAAAACAAAATGCAGAAAACTCATACGCAAGCAAATTAAATGCACTCTTCATGTGTAAAGAAGTGGAAAAGAAAGCTCAGTTTTGCCACAGGAAAGCTGCTTAAGGAAAAGGCATAACTATGAGCTATGCAGTGAAGAAAGGAGAGGGGTAAAAAAAGCAAAGGCCACATGCAGCAGCTCTTCAAGCCTCTGCAGTAATTTCTTCTATGAGTTAGAGAAGCCACAGCAAAGAGCTGGAGATGGAATCAAACATTTATTCAATTTTAAATAGGCTTTGGACTTAGATGGGGCTTGTCACCCGCACATCTTGGAGCACCCTGCCATCGCTAATGAATTTAGCCTCCTGCAGTCCTTGGAGGTGGGTGTTACTCTCGCTTGGTAGATAAGGAAAATGGCACAGGAAAAGGTTAAATATATCATGCAAGAAGACTGCGGAAGAGTTACAAATAAAAATAGTCTCAATAAAGACAGAAGACGTGGGGCTGTTGTACATTCCTCCTGGCAAACCTGAAGGCTAAATATGCTTCAACATAGCAATGAGTACCAAAAGCAGAGGACTGGAGGGTATTTCATTTGCTACACTCCCATGCCCAGGATACAACAAGGCTGAGATTCTGCTCTCAGGTGCTGCCAGTGCATTGCAGAGTGACTTCACGTTTGAAACAGCCTCTCCTTGCACATCAGCTGCTTGCCTGTCCAAGGTAGAGACCTTGATGTGGATCTATATAAAGCACTAGAAAAAAAAACAAAAAGGAAAGAGGTCTTAACACCTTAGACACAGTACAGAAACTTTGTGGATTAATTTGATTTCATTTCAGGTCTAGATTAAGCTCACTAAATTGGGTTTAATAGTTATTAAAGAAAGAAGTGCGAGGCCCCAGTTCATAGATGCCCAAGGTACAATTTTTGCAGCTTTCTAACGGAGCCCTACAAGCCCACATCTTCTTTTCTCTTTCCATCTGTAGCAAAGGGAATTACTGCAATTGAAATGTAGTCTTTCAGTTTCCTCTGTGAAGAGCAGGTCCTGCTGAGGTGAATGACTAGTCATTGCCTTCCATTGCTTTATGTTTGTGTATGTGCATATGCAGAAGCTAATCTGTCACAGAATGTCATTCAGGGATCCCCTCAAGCTAAAAATATTACAACTGCCATTGTTGTTACTAAAAGAGGAGCCATTTGAGCTGTTACAAACCCAAATGCTAACGCATGATGATGTTAAAGGGGACAGGTACAAGTCCACTGCTTTTCTGTACAAAACATAGATGTGAATTAATGGATAATTACATAACACTTGAAATGTGATCTGAAGATGTCTCCATTTGCAGAATCAGTTTCAGACAAGGAAACAGGCATGAGGTCCCAAGCCTTGTTAGGCAGCAGTTCAAGACATGCAAAGTGCAGGAGGAGGAGTGAAGAACCAGAGCCTTCATCGCTGTTTCACTGTAACCTACATCTAAGACACTGAGTCTCCAATTGCACCTTACCACAAATACAAATTACTAAAACCCTCCCACACACCCTGTTTATTAAGTTTACCTGTTTAATTTTTGTGCTGAAAGAATGGTGGACGCAGAAGCCATCAAGGGGTTATAAACAGCTACTTTGCTTCTCTATAACTCATCCGAAGCAGGTATTTGCCTTACAAAAACAGAAACAAGAGTTGCACTCTTTCTGCTGATACCAAGACATCGTTATCAGCAAAATAAACAGCAACTGATGAAATGAGAAAATAAAGGTTTAGTGGCAGGGCCAGCTTCTAGCAGCCTTAGGTCATGCTTAGTTTCAGTAATCATGGTCAGTACTGTGCATAACCACAACAAACTAGCATGATTTTAATCATTTTTCACCATGGATACAAAGTGCAAAGGTTTGTTTAAAAATATGCTGATCAAAACGGGAGTGAGCCTACTTCAAAAGCCTTTTCAAAATTGCATACATGAGCCCAGATCCAAAATGAAAGCACCTGAGATTTACGTGATGGAGTGCTTCATTTCTGAGCCCCTGACTCTGGACTGCGACACAATATATGTCTTGACTATGATGCTTGCTGCTGCCTGTTCTGAGGATGCAGGTGCCTCCCTGGCATAACACTTTGTAACCCTGAGAAGAATGCTTTCCCCTGAAACACAAGGGATTCACTTCATCGAAAGGGCTCATCTTTTCTCCAGGAGGCTGGTTACTGAGCCATGGTGCCAATATGCAACCCTGTTATAGTTAACATAGTGGAAGTCAGATAATTCACCCATGCTGGAAGAGTTAGGCTTAGTCTTTCCTTACTGTGACGGGGCTTAGGCCCACCTCCTGCAATCCAACCTCTAGTCTAATCAAGATCAGGAAGCACTGGCTTCCTCACTGTGGGGTGGGCAGAGTCCTGGTTACTGAATGGGATCAGTTCTGTACACACGTTATTCACTTGCCAGTCAATTGAAACAAGTAAATCCTAGGGATGGGGGTCAAAATATGGTGCTCTTCTGTCTCAAGTCCGTAAGGCTTTTATACCTTTCTCTTCCTCTGCTGTGACTGCAAATGGCTTTTGTGAGAAGCCTGGTCCAGCAGGCAGCGGTAGGCATGTGCTGGCTGGGCAGAGCCCTCCTGAGGAGCAGCTGCTTTAATTCACCGTGGGCCATGTGTCTGGGACCCTGCATGCCTCCAGAGCTGTCAGCGCGGGGGGACCACACCACAGCCTGGACCAGGCACGGGTTGGGTAGCCTGCAGCACAGCCCTGCTGCCTCCCATCCTCCTGCCCCCTCTTTGGCCTCAATGGCTCAAAATGAGGAACTCAGGAAAGCCAGATCCTGGGAGTGGAACACACAGCACATGGAGGAAAGATGCTGCGATCCTGTCTGCCACTGCCTTTTGCTCTCTTTTGTTTTGAAAAGATATGATCTTTGGGCTGTTTGTTATATGCCTCTCTTTCTCCTTCTCTCCTTTTAAATGTTTCATCCTTATTTCCGTAGCTTCTCTGCTGTCCGCTGCTTTGGTACATTTCTTCGCTATAACAGGAGAAAGTGCATTTTATTTATTACAGCTGAAGACATTCAACTTTTAATTTGCAAGGATTCATTTCCCTCCAATTTCGTTTCCTTTCTAAATTGCCTTCATCCACCCCATCCCCCAGTACCACATTTTCTCCTCTGGCAAATTCCTGCTGTGGCAAGGAGCGCAGCTTATCCAGGGCCCAAAACACCAAGGCGCTCCTTTCCTCTTCCTCCTCTTTTCTCCCCTCTCTTTTCCTCTCCTGTGGCAAGCAAGGCAACAGGAGCAAGGGCCATGCAAGGAAAGGACAGATCGAGCCCTGCATGCAGAATTCAGAGACCCTGCAAAGCAGCCAGCTCAATTTAAACTTTGACCTTTTCCCTCTCTCTGCTGTGATACACAACAGGCACTTACCAAACCCAAGCTGGTGAAATAACAGGCTTTTTTTCTTTCCCTTTTGGTTTTGTTTCAGTTTTACAACCAACAAAGCTGCGCCAGAGGAAAAGTCAATCTTTTTCATCCTTTGTAAAGCCGGCAAATACCTCCATGTAAACAGGTTAGCTTAAGTGTGAACAATATTTACAGGGGTCTGTTAAAACTAGATAAAAATGACATAAAAATCAGTGGCCAAGTCTCCTTCCTCCCTCCATGACAACAAACCAAGCCTCCCATTAACTCTTCTTTAAATGTTTTCTTCTTTTAGGTATAGAAAACCGTGATTTCCCCTGGGGGATACACTTTCAATTATAGCTCCCACTTTGGTTTTTGGCTTTTAATTACAAATTCAGGGCTTAACAAAAATGATATTTTCAATCAGCCGAGTCCTCTAATTATTTTAATTTCTTTATTTTCAAGGCCTTTTAAAAGTCAATGGGACTTTCGCAGTCAGTTAAGGAAAACAAATGCCATTCCTACTTGATGTTCTTTGAGCTTCGGTGATTTTGTTATTTTAACATCTCTTAAATGTAAAGAACTTTTCAAGATGTCAATTCTCCTGGCAATAAACTTAATTAAAATGTACATTTAAATGAAAGAGATAATTAATTCACACCATTCCATTTGCTTATTACTTGACAGTCAGGGTGTATTAAAAGCTCAGACCCGTTAAAAGAAAACACGGAGAAAGAGGCACAAATAAAACAAGCGGCATCAAAATATCATTTTCTGTCACCATTTTCCTGTGTTCCTATAATAAAACTGTCAACTGCGTGAAGTTATTTTCTGCTTTTTATGAGCATGGATTATCCTCACTTTCCAGTGAATTAATTTCACTGACACTGTCAATTTTTGTTTGTGCTCATTTTTCTTTTTAAGTTTAGAAGTCAGGATAGTTATGGCTGTTTCTATATTTAACCCTCCCCCTCACCCACTCACACCCCTGAACGGCTGCCTGGACTATCAGTAACTTTTTCCAGTTACTTCTGTATAACAAGTCAGTGTTTCCTTTGTTTGGAAGGTGACTTCTAGAACCACTCACTTCCAAATAGGAATAATGCCCATTTCAGGTTTTATTGTTATTATTTTCTTTACCAGAAAATGTAAGCCATTTGGGATTTGGAAGGGAATGTGTTTTGTTTCAAGGCAAATAAATAATGTTTGTGGAAAGTCTAATAATTAGCAAACCGCTCTTTCCTTGTTCAGGGGGCTGTATTGATTGGGGCGCGAGCTCCCTCCAGCAAAGCCAGACAGCACTGGCCTTCCGCTGGCTAATTCCTATGTATGTACTATCACCAAAAGAAAGGCACTGAGAAACAAAGTTGATTTTGTCAGCAGCTCAGGTCGCCCTTTGCTCTGCCTGGATGCACCTTCTCAATGTGGGTGGGCACGGGGCTGCCTGCCTGGCTCCCGGCTCCCCCAACCCCTGATCACTCACAGGGCACATGCTGGCTTCCTCCCTGGCTCCCCAAAGGAAATCAGCAGCTTTCAAGAGCCTCACCAGCAGCCTTCCCAGCCTTGCAAGTAGGGGAATCAAGCCTCTCCAAATGAAAATATGGTCCAAAACATCACTTTTGGCCACAGCATTATGGAGAAGCAGGAGGTGCCGCTTTGATGTTTGGTAGGTTGCTTGGATATAGGGAGAGGTTTGGGCAGCCCACCTGGAAAGTAATGAGAAATCTGGACTTCTGGAGATGTCCCCCTTAATCCCTAAAGGCAATCAGCCCCTTCCCAGTCGGCTTTCCAGGAAAGGGCAGGTCAGATGATTACTGTGGGCTCAGTAACAGCCAAAACATCTACCTAAAAGCTCCTTTAGGAAGCTGTTCTTCAGAAGTTGTGAGAGAAAGCTAAGCTGAAGAGCCTTCCTGGTATAAGCTGTCTTTGGCAGTGTGAACACAGTTGAGATGTTCCTGGTTGCATGACTGGCTGGGAAATGTTGACTGCAAAACCTCAGTGTCACTGTTGAGACAAAAAAAAATGAGTAAAGCACAAAAGCTATTTTGGGCATAATAGCTAGTCATTCTGGACACTAAGGAAATACCCATGTACCCACACATCACAAGACATTACATATATGGAGATGCTATGATAGCTTCTACTGTTTCATAGATTCCATTAAAAAGTTCTCTGTCCAAAGGATTTAATCATTCACCCATAAACATTTACTCTGGGGCAGAATTACACATGCAGTGTCCCTTGAAAAATGGGAAGAGAATTGTAAAAACCTACTACTCACACCAAGTAATTTGATGCAAAGATGGTATTTTGTTGGTAAAAGGTCCAGCAGAAGATGGCTAGCAATAGAATAACACACTTATTTTCTGCATCTATACTTTCAGGGACCATCAATATACCTTACACCCCTCAAGTGGGATTTCAGAAGTGCTTAACTGTTAATCATTTGAGAGGTGCTGTCAAGTGAAGCATAATTTATTCCCATTTGACACATGAGGAAAGCAAAGAAGGAAGGCCAAAGAGGTTCAGGTTGGTAAAGACACTAATGGCATGACACGAGTTCCAGAATCACTAATTTTCTAATGTCTTTCTCCCTTTCTTCAGGTACAGATATGTTTTTCTGTGCCTTTGCAGCAGAAAAATATAAAGACAAATTCATTTGATTTTCATTGTGATTTAGAGATGTACAGCGATAAATGTGCTACATCATCTTTGAGACTGCTGCGCTAAAGTTTTTTCTCTCTATAGTGAACGACTGACCATAACAAAACCAGATGCATGTCACCCTACAACATTTGAGCTTCAATCTTGAAAGTGGATTAGAGTAATGTATTAGAGGTGTCAAAGTTGTGCAGATTACAAAGTGCAAGGTGCTATTTGCCCTGTGAAGATCTTTCCAACATTGATCTAAGTAGAAGCACCCTTCCACTTGGCACAGGCTGTCCGTGCTAAACATCTTCAGAAACATCAATTCATTAAAAATTAAACAAAACCAAACCAAACACAACTCCTCCACCCTGAGTGATTTCCTTTAAGTTATCGGACACATTTACTCACCTTTTCATGCTTTATTCCACAACATAGAAGCGGATCTTGTACTTTCTGATCTCTGCATGTAAAGAGAAGATCACTGGGCTCCATGAGCTGGAGCTTCAGGAAAAATGCCCTGCTACTGGAGATGGGCAAACATTACACTTCTGACGGGCTCGTGACCCCAGATACTGCTGTAAACAACTTCATTTCTGTCAAACTCGTGACCCCACTTGTAACTTTTATGACTCCACTTCTGGTCATGGCTTTTAGTTTGGGAAGCTGGAGATACCAAGTTGTTTATTTCAAATAATATGCTCCCCTCCCAAATGAAAACATCAGGAATCAGACTCCAGGGAAGTTGTGAGATGGAAAAAAATTAAACATGGTCGTTTAGAGCCTGTTCTTTGAGCCTTCCTTTCTGTTCTAGCACCTCCTCCTCTTCAGCAGAATGCATGCATGACAATTACAGCCCTACCAGCGCACACAAATTTATAGTGAGCAAAGTAACGGTGACCTCCTCTGGAAAAGCTCTTGTGAAAATGAAACACCAGACAGAAATCAAGCACTATCTGATACTGTTGAGAACTCACAGCTTTTCCTTCATGTAGAACTTCCCGGTGATTGATGCCAATGCAGGCCAGCCCACACCTTCCCCTTTCCTCCAGCTGAACCTGCAGTGACTCCCTTTGCCAGGGGGCTGTGTCTGGACCCCTGCTCCCAGAAACTGCAGGGAAGGGAGCAGGGGGCTCACAAGGTGGCTACCCAGGCTCCCAGCTCCTTAATCTGGGACACGTTTAGCTCCCCTGACTGATCATTCCATTTCTCCCAGCTGCCTCCTGGGGAGTCACCCAGAGATGCTCCAGCTGCATCCCTCTAAACAGCCAAGCACCTTGGGCTTTGCTTTTCAGTAGTCCTGTTCTCCGGCCCACTACTTCACAAGAGAGGGGATGCAATAACAGGAGGCATGGGATAAGAAGAGCTAAAGAAATAGTGGTAGCTAAGATGGCTCCTCAGTTAATGAATGCAGCGAGGCCAAATTGTGCCTGGAGGAAGGAGAGGTGGCTAATTAATCTTGGAGGATGCATGATGAAGGAATTTTGCTCATGAAAATTAATCTGCATTTATACAAGAGAGAAGTGCATAATTATGTTTTTGTGTAGGGGCGGGAGGATTTCCTGCAGATGCAGCATGAGCAACCATGTCCATTGTAACACTGCTTGAGTTCCCAGCTCTATCAGTTCTATGGGTAAAGTCAGGAGTTGGAATTGTGGCTGTAGGACACAGAAAATGAGGTAGAAATTTCCATCCTCAAGGTTGCGGGACTGTGCAAGTGGGGTTGAGAGACAGGCAGCAAGTGGTCCTCCTGTGGGAAGTATGGTTTGCTAATTATTTCTTACAACAGTGCCATGAACAACTCTGTTTAAGCAAATAAACATAGTTCTGACTTATTATTTCAGGGACCTCATTTTGAATTGTAGCTATCAGGCCTGATCACCACCTCGTCACTGCATTACAGTAAGTTCTTCTGATTATGAGTCATACACTCATAGGACAGTTAAGATTGGAAAGGACCTTAAGATCATACAGTTCCTACCCCCTGCCATGGGCAGGGACACCTCCCATTAAACCATATCACCCAATGCTCTCTCCAACCCGGACTTGAACACTGCCAGCGATGGAACATTCACAACTTCCCTGGGCAACCCATTCCAGTGCCTCACCACCCTTACAGTAAAGAACTACTTCCTTATATCCAATCTAATCTTCTCTTGTTTAAGTTTCAACCTGTTCCCCCTTGTCCTATCACTACAGACCCTACCAGCATCCCTATAGTCCCCCTTCAGATCCTGGAAGGCTCCTATGAGGTCTCCATGCAACCTTCTCTTCTCCACGCTGAACAGCCATGACTTGCTTCATTTCTCATGTTATAGCTGTTTCTTTGTTTTGCTGATTAAAAAATTATTTATGGACTGGCAGTGAATTAAATATGGAAGAAAAGCCTACGATAATGGTGACTCTGTGGCACAGACCGTGTCAATGGAGTTGTAAGTTAGTTCTGAAAAACCTCCCCTTGCTTTTCCCTTGCTATTTCACAGTTGCTTTGTATGTTAACATGTTCCACACAGGGGTCAGCAGTAGTTAACCGTAATGAGGTAATTACAAGGTACATTGAGTACAGATGTATGTTAAGGGACATACATTAAGGATGTAGGCTAATGGTGCTGTGGTGACAGCAAGTTCAAGACTTATGCAATGTTCTGTACATTGAATGCCTTTAATATAACTTTTTTAAGAAGTAGACTTTATCAAATTTGTTTTTCCTGGCTACTGCATGTGTATATTTACCTCTGTGTGTGGAAACAGATGACAAAGGTCAGGGATGTCAATCTAATGATTGAAAACAGGTAATAGGTGTATTTGTACATTTCAGTCCAAGTTTTATATATTTAAAATGGCCCCATCACTATTAAAATGAGGAAGTCTGGTTTTGTTATCTTTTCTCTCTGTATGATTTTGGCAAAAATAGCTGCAGAATAGGTGAAGAGGAAGCAATAAGAAAGTTGGTCAAGTGAAACTGCTGCATTGGTCACAGAGGAGGGGAATCAAGTCAAAGGAATTGAAAATGAAGGCAAAACACGTTTGCATCATAAGCACAGCTCTTGTAGGTGTCTGAGCTACCTGAAGCGAGGTAGGGTGAGTACTCCTTGCAGGAGGCACACAACAGCAAGCAGCTCAGCATGGGCTGTAAAACTTGCTTCAGGCTGGCTAAGGCACAGCCTTGGGTGGTTAATCTGTGCTGTGCAATGTGCTGCTGTGATATCACTACTAGCAACACCTGAACTGCTAACGTAATACCCGTCCTCAACCTCCAGTGACATACACATCACAGCTCTGCAGCACGAAGGCACTGGGGGCAAATTCTTAAATCTTCCTCTTAGAGAATGAGGACCCTCATTGAGGACAAAGGATTTCTGGGTTTGGGTGTTGAGGTGAAGTCACTACACTGCAGGTCTTGGGATGGTTTAGTATTAAGAAATCTAAATCCATAAGGATGTTGCATAGCTTTATTCATATGCATATAATAATAAGATATTATGATGAAAGAATAACAGAAAAGTCTCATGAGGATGTTCTATATTCAGTGTGGGTTTGAATACTATGGAGTTATCAATGCAGGAAGTCTCAGGCTTAGGGGCAGAAAAACTATTGAAGAGATTGACAAAAAATATCCTACGCATTGGAAGGAGGTGCAGTAATAGATGAGTATGTTAACTTTTAATTAAAAGACCACCACCAAGATGGAAGATGCCTTTTGATTAAGATGGCACTCTTAACTTAGGTATTTTCCAAACTGTATGCTTTACAGCTCGATTAAATTGTGGTGTTTCTATCTTCAGTAATAGATGTGTATAATACACATTGTCTATTTTACTTACTGACAATTAAATCACATTAGGGAAGCTGAATCTTCATCTAAACCAACGTAACAAAATAAAGTTTGCATGTGACTTGGTTACCTGTTGTGACATAGACAGACGTAAGAGTGTACGCACGTACTGTGGATGTGCAATTATGCTTGTATAAGTGCACATGCTTAAAGTAAGACTATTTACCTTGCTTATGTGATTCATCAGCACCAAACTACAGGGTTTGGTCAAACTTAGAAACAGCCAACAAAGAAACAAACCCTAAAAGTGAACGGTGATACTCCAACCATGTAAGAGGTAGTTTTACAAGCCGATGGCATAGAAATACATGTATTTATTTAAACTGCGGGGTTTTTTTCGCAGTCTAGCACCTACTGTTCCAAGCGCCTGGAAAGCAGCACCCGGAGCCTCCAGGCGAGCTCAGGAAGCCCAGTTTCCCGCAGGATGCGGTCCGAGTCTCTCGGGGTTGCCTCCTAAAACATCTGTAAACAGCAACTAAAGCGTTTTGCAGGGCTGAGGCATTCACAGCCATCGCTGCCCACTCGCTCGCGCTGCCGCCTGCCCCCGACCCGGCTTCATTCGCCCCCCCCACCCGGTTCCTTTCACCGCACACCTCCGGCCATGCCGCTTTTCTGCTGCCGGCCCCTCGGGCACAGCATCGGGAGCCTGAGCCGGGGGCAACCTCCGGGGCGGAGGGGGGGCTGACTCAGCGCTTCCTGTGACAGTCACCGAGTCACCGGCGGAGCGGCGGCCCCCGCGGAACGAGGCTCGGAGCGGACGGGGCCTTAGTCACCGCGCACGGAGCCGGGGGGGCTTCCGACCCAGCCCCGCGGCTACCGGGGACCGGCGGTGGCGGACGGAGGGGCCGCCTCGCCCGGGCTCGTTCGTTTGGGACATCGCTGCCGCCCGGCCCCGCCGTCCCTGTTCCATCCCGTCCGGAGCGGGGAGGAATCCCTCGGGCAGGTTCGGCGAGGAAGGAGGGAAGGAGGGAGGGGGGGATCCCTCTCCGGGTGCGCAGCAGTGGAAGGCAATCGATCTTGTTTAGGAGCTGGTGCGCAGCTAACACTTCCTGCAGTAATTTGTGACCATGGCTATTGATTGTCCTCGTCCCGTTCGCTCGCAGCCCCGACGCCGCTCAGTCTGGGGAGGAGGAGCCCGGCCGGGAGGGGAGGGGGAGGAAATCCCCCCCTCCGCAGCCGCCTTCTTTGGGGGTCCCTGCGCCAGGCGGCAGTTTCACTTCTTCATCTTGGGGTTTTTATGAATGGACTGGATGCCCCGTGACACATTAACCGCTTTTTCTTGTCCTCGCAAAAAGCCAGAAGCCGTGTGGATCGGTTCAAACCGAGTTCCAGCAGCAGCTCTGCCCGCTCGCTGCAGGACGGGGAGGGAAGCGGTGTCCGTGCCCTTTCCCCACTCCCCCGCGGGTCGGACTGGCAGGTCCTTTGGGAAGTAGGGGTTATGGGGAGTATGAGGGGTCCCCTGAGGTCGACCGGGGTTCTGGTGGCCGGGAGGCAGAGGGGAACAGGCACAAGGGCCGGGAGGCGAGCGAGAGGGGCTTCGGTAGTGCTGGTGTCCTTCATGGTGCCCGGGGAGCGGGGTCGCCATGAGGGGTTGGACCGCCGCCCCCGGGCTGGACGGAGAGGGCTGCGCTCCCCTCGTTAAGGCATTTACGATCCCTGGTTTTGCCCATTGACTCCTCCACCCTCCTTCGCTCCCGGGTTACACGGACCCAGCGGTAGTGGCACACACCCCCCGAGATGTTCACCCGACACAAAGGTAAAGGGTTGGTGCCGCTCTCGGGGGCAGCCCCGGCTACGGCCCCGTTCCCAGCGCACTTCCGAAGCTGCGAGCCACGAAGGAAGCGCTCGCTTTGCGTCTGCAGTAAACTCTGCCATTTACCCGTAGGTTTTAATTAATGTCCTCTTTAAATGCCTTCCCCCCGCCCCAAAGAAACCCTCTTCACCGATATTTTACCCCCGTTTCCTTTCAAAGATCCGAGACCGCGGTAGTCGCCCCTTCCTCCTTAAACATGGTTCATTTTGGTAACACCTCCCACCCCCCCACGGCTGTCCTGGGCGAAGCGGAGGGCTCGGGGCGGGGGCTGCATGTTTTCTGAATGGTGGCAAGGAGGAGCAGGGGGAAAGTGGCGATCCTCTGCTGCTGTCGAACTGCCGGCCCCGATCGTGGGAAAGTGGCTGCGCGTAAAGCAGCAGATTCTTTGTCCCTGTTGTTCTTCTGTAATCGATCTCACTTCAAGTCGAAGGGTGGAAAACTTCAAAGGCAGAGCAGGCTGTTGGAGGTCGGGGCAAGAGCACAATCAGCTCGTAATGCACCCACTTTGCCTCCTCCCCCTCTTCTCCTGCAAGAGCGGGGAGTTGGATGGAGTGGGGGTGAGGAAAGAGCCCTCTAAAGATCTCTAAAGTACATCCAATCAATAAATAACATGCAGACTTTGTGGAAAGAGGGAGAGAGGGAAGGAAAAGAGTCGGGGTCGTTAATGCGCTCGAGTCAAGCATGCAGGCTCCCGACTGCACTTTTCCTGTCTCCCTCGTCTTGTCTAAGTCGCCGCATTCTAGGAATATACGGAATACTGGATGGGTTTGGGGTTTGGTTTTGGCTTGTTTGGTCATTTGGTTAGTTTGGGGGATTGTGTGTGTTGGGTTTTTTGTTGGTGTTTTGTTTGGTTGTTTTTTTTGAGGGTTTTTTGGTTGTTCCCCTCTCTAGCTCAGTTTTAGGACTGTGCAGTTCACAGTGTGAGTTACTATAGAGAAAAAAAAATAGCTGCATGGCACCAGCTGGGAGTTGTCCTTCGTAGAGTGTAGTACAAAGCAATCTACTATGACACTCAATTCCAGCAGGAGGGAGAAGCATGGATGATGCCAAGACAATACATAACCATGCTGTGGACATCTGCCATTCCCAGCCAGCTGTGGTTGGGACTTTGGTCCTATCTGCCAACATGTGAAAACTACATCGAGGAAAAGACACCCCAAGTCGTGGAAACATGCTCTCACACTGAAGTACATTGCATTAGAACACCATTTTGATAAAGATGAGTAGAAAAAGCATGCAGCTATTTTGTAAACAGTGGTTCCTGATATTTTCTAAACAAAATGTTAGCTCTAGAGTCACTTCCCCAACCTGCCTATCTGATACCTCGATAGTACTGTGAGAAAGCTGAATTTAATGTGATCAATGGTTTTGTTACTTCATCTGCCTTGATTAAACATTTAAATACACTTTGATTGTATCACACTATTTGCTTTTCTCTCTAAGCTAAATGTTCAGAATTGGAAATTACTGAATTTGGTGAGTAACTGTTTAGTAGAGTTTAGGTTCCTTCCCAACCCCACTGTGTGCCCGTTTAGCAGTAGAAAAATGCATAAAGAAGCTGCTTCACAGGCCTATCTCTAAGACTATTTTTGGGGTTCCCTTGCCATAAAACCCCTGGTAGTACATGGTGGGTGCTGGATCAAACTATTTTGAATGCTGGCATGTGCCAGCAACTATAGTCTAGAGTAGCCCTGTGGCTGCTGTAACTTGTGAAGGAACTTGATTAGCCTCAGGCAGAGGAGAGGTGACAGATAACTGCATGTCAGTCTGGCATCTGGTACCTTAGGTATCAGTTGTGTTATGCTGTGGGCAGGGTTTTAGTCATTCTCAGGGGTTTTGAGATAACTAATAGTATTTTTTTAACAAGTGATAATATTTTAGCATTCTCCATATACATAATAACCCTCCAAATATCTTTCCACTGGTACAGTCAGCAATGGTCAGCTTCCAGTGCTGCAGTAGTACATGTTATATGTGACCACATAGTACAGGTGGAGCTTATGACAACACCCTGTGCTTGTGCTGGGACATAATAAACCCCATTTCCATTCAGTTGATTGCAACTTTCCAGTTATTCACCCTTTACATCATCATTTTCTGTCTGGTTCATTTCCCAGAGTGATTTTTTTCCAGAGCTAGTCTCTGATTAAATACAAAGAAAACCTGAATGTGCTAAAAGCACTTGCCTGTTGTTTTACATTATAGCCATGTTCTCATCAGGGTTGTTTTTTTAGTGTAAGGGGGAGAGAGTTAAAAATAAGAAGGAACTTCAGTCAGTTAAAACCAAGCCTTTTAGTGGAATACTTGCACTTGGTGCGATCAGTGGGGCAGGATTTTTATCAAATGAATGGGTCATTAAAAAGAACCCAACATCAAAATTCCCTTACATACAATTAACCCAGCCCGTGCTGGTTAAGAGAACTGTTATTGCATTGTACACTTGCACATGGGATAGAAAAAGTATTATGGGAATAGGGCTAACATACATATGATCTTCTTTCCCTTGGATGACAGCTGTCCTTCCCCTCACCCACCCTCTGGGTCCCATTTGGGTAACCTCGTCATAATTGCACTCTGTATTTTAATATCTCTGCCAGAGTGGGAAATGGGACATTTTGCTTCGTTTTCTCTGTCTCTTTTTCTTCTTTCCATTTTGTTTTGCTACAGGGAGATCTGCACAAAGAGTGCGCTTGGTTCCGTGTGCTGTCTAATGAGAGAGTGGTAACAGGGCATGGGAGAGAAGCAGCAGTGCAATGGCAGCAACGTGGAGGCACTAAGTGCAACAGCTTGATGTAATTCCCAACTGCAGAAGGCAGCCTGGAGGATCATACATAGCAGAGAGGATGCCTTAGGTTGGGTTGATAAGGAGAACAGCACTAGTGCTTGAATGGGCTTTGGGCACGGGGAAGGTTGGGATAGTGTTCCACTAAGCTGGAATGTGCCTGGGAAAAGGCACAAGAGGTTGGGGTTTGACAACTCCCTGAATTTCTGAATCAGTAAAATACAGGATTGTCTTCCTGGGCATTTCTGACAAGGACTTCAGCTTGCAAGGAGCACATTCAGGGCAGCTGAACATTAACTCCCACCATAAAACAGGACAAGAAGTAGTGGTCGCACTTCGAAACAACACTACCACTGCTGTGATACTATGCAACATTTTAGACACAGTCACTAAAGTTTGGGGGGATTTAAAAGGGAAATACACTCCGTCTCTAACTCTTCATCCCTCTCCCTCCTTCCATTCTCCTTTGTTAGACTATTACTTACCAGTTAATCTTACTGAAAGAGGAGGATTTATCCTTGGGAGGCTTCAACTATGGTAAAGGCTGCAAGACAAAGTACGCTGAAGGTTCTGGGAATTAATCTTGCACCTTTCCTCCCTGCATCCGTATGCCCAGCATTCCTGCTGTAACACTTTGCAGAAGGTAGGGAGAAATACCTTAGGTCGAATAGGGAAAAGGTGTCTCCTCTGCTCATCATTAAGGTGGAAAGGGTACATGAGTTATATCAGAAAGACTTGAAAGAGAGGAAGAGGCACAATAGGGCTGGTTGGCACAGAGTGATGCATAGAGTGGTACATAGTGTGGCACGAGTATCATAGATATTGTAAGATCCAATGACATCATCCACCTTTTTGGACTAAGAATTTTGAAGTTTCACCAATATTTTAATATTTGGATACATTCTGAATTATAATGCTAGTGATACCTGCCCTCTATTTGTCAAGATGCATTCAAAACTGAGGCTGAAATTCAGTCAGTTTAGAGTTTTCTTCTCCTTTTTTATGCAGCTGTTGAGTTTGGGCACATTTCAATTTCTGTCTTAATGCATTCTTATGACACTACTGTGTTGAGGAAGTAGTATCTCTCACTACTGTGGAAGAGGAAGTAGAATTCCCATTTTGCAGGTGAGAAACTGAGGCAGAGGGACTCCAAGTGAATCTTGATGATATTCACATTTTGAGGTGAAACCTCAGACTCCCCTGGCTGTAAAAGCCCTCCCAACTCCTTCTCCTGCCTACACTGAATGCATTCTTACCAAGGTGAGCCGTGGGCTCTCCATTACCATGGTGTGGTGCAGTGTGATCTCTTATGTCACACGATAGAGGAGAAGCTACAATGCAGAGCATCTTCTCCTGAGCACCATGAATGCAGCCTCTCACCAAAGCTATCCTGTGTATGTGTCTTGTGGGTCTGCTCAGGACAGTAGTGTCTTTCTTTCTAGACATGTCACTATTGTAGTCAATTAGGGCTAAAATGCAGACCTCAGACTCTGTGACAGTGCTTGCAGGCAAAGCTGGTTAGTTCTCAGGGAATAAACTAAACATATTTAGCATAGATGGTCAAAGAAGCTCAATGGTCGCCTTGAAAATGACCCTAATAGGCTAGTCTTGGCGTTCAAAACTCTTTGGCAGAGCTGGGAAGTGAATCCAGACCTCCCCAGTGCTCCTTCAGTTTGCTAAACATGAGCTCTGCTTCACACTTACCAATACCACCCATTCTGTTTCCCTTCTTTTTTTAATCTCTCCCTTTAGCACTTTTCTACTCCTTTTACTCTTCATACTCCATTTTCTTTCACTTCTCAACTTCAACTTAAAATGCTGTAGTTAAAAACATAGGGGCCAGATCCTCAGAGCCAAACCACACATGTTGCAGGCCCACGGTATAGGGAGGGAGAAAGTGGCTCTAAGCCATTTTTCATTCCCTGGATTCTAGGTTGACTTAATGCCAAAGTGGCCCCTGGCATAACTAAGAGCAGGAATGCTCTAAATTACGCTAGTTAGAAAAGTTCCCAAGGGCCTATCCTATGCCACTTGCTCCTTTATGCCTTGGCCACCTATGAAGGTCTCCTACACTGACTTATTTTGTGCAGGGATTTCCTACATCAGGGAATGCCCAACTGCCATACTATGGTACAAAGGTGATGAAGAATCATTCTCTAAGCATTTCCAGTATAAATAAAGCAATTATGTCAAAGAAAATTACAGAACTAGCATATCATTAGAATTTGTCATGTTAATGACTTTGCTTGAACATCACATTTTTCATTCCTACCTTCCGTTTGTGTTTAACAGGGAAATGGCTTGTTTTGAATAAGGCTGTAAAGTCTTCAAGGTGGGGGCTTTGTAGGTTGAGTAAAGATGGTCTGGAGAACAATACAGAAAATGATCTATACTATTAGGAAAAAAACCCAGGAACTTTTATTTTCTTTTATGAGAATATTGCATGTGGTTCTACTCATGCCATTTCCAAAAGGAGACTGCCTTTATCATAGAATGGTTAGGGTTGGAAAGGACCTTAAGATCATCCAGTTCCAACCTCTTGCCTTGGACAGGGACACTTCACACTAGATCATGTTGCCCAATGCTCTGTGCAGGCAGTCCTTGAACACTGCCAGACATGGAGCATTCACCACTGAATTTCTAAGCTGAACAGCCCCAACTTTCTTAGTCTCTCTTCTTATGGAAGGTGTTTCATCCCCTTGATCATCCTTGTGGCCCTCCTGGAGGCTGGAGCATGGCAAAACTGAAGAGATACTGAAAAGACTTGAACTGATCTACTCAGAAGACAAGTAAAAGAGGTTATAATTAAAAACAGAACAAAACCACACAAAAAAAAACAACCCCCACCTAAACATAATCTTAGTTTTTATGTTGACAAGCAGTATGTCTACTGAAAGATGGCAAACTGAAAACCAGCTCAAGAAAATATTTTCTTATTTGAGGGGTACTGATTGTAGTGCTTGAGACTTCAACAAATTTTTGTAGTGAAAAATATAGCAAAAACTGTAGCTCCTTCTATGATGGAACTGCAGAACTGATGGATAGGGGCAAAGCAGTTAACATCATCTACCTGGACTTGTGCAAAGCATTTGGCACTGTCCCACATGACATCCTTGTCTCTAAACTGGAGAGACATCAATTTGGTAGGTGGACCACTCAGTGGATAAAGAACTGGCTGGATGGCCGCACACAGAGTTATGCTCAATGGCTCAATGTCCAGCTGGAGACCGGTAGTGAGTGGTGTCCCTCAGGGATTGGTGTTGGGACTGATCTCATTCAACATCTTTGTTGGTGACACAGACATTGGGATTGAGTGCGCCCTCAGCAAGTTTGCTGACGACACCAAGCTGTGTGGTTCAGTTGATATGTTGGAGGGAAGGAATGTCATCCAGAGGAACCTTGACACGCTTGTGAGGTGGGCTGATGCCAACCTCATGAAGTTTGACCATGCCAAGTGCGAGGTCCTACAGCTGGGTGGGAGCAATCCCAGGCACAGCTCCAGGTTGGGCTGAGAAGATACTCAGAGCAGCCCTGAGGAGAAGGACTTGGGAGTGTTGGTCGATAAGAAAATGAACATGAGGAGGCAATGTGCGTTTGCAGCCCAGAAAGCCAACCGTATCCTGGGCTGCATCAAAAGGAGCGTGACCAGCAGGTGGAGGGAGGTGATCCTGCCCCTATACTCTGCTCTCCTGAGACTTTACTTGGAGTATTGCGTGCAGTTCTGATGTCCTCAACATCAAAAGGACGTGGAACTGTTGGAAGAGGTCCAAAGGAGGCCGCGAGGATGATCATGGGACTGGAGCACCTCTTGCATGAAGACAGGCTGAGAAAGTTGGGGCTGTTCAGCTCGAAGAAGAGAAGGCTGATGTTAAGGTCCTTTCCAACCCTAACCATTATATGCTCCTATGATTCTATATTCCAGGTTAGGTAGACATGATAACAAGAACATCCCCTGTTGTAGTTAATTGTTTAATATTTTGGGTAGAGAATGAAAACTGATAATTCATAGTTCATTGTGATTCATAGTTTAAGACAGCTTTTGAGAAGTTAAAATGCAATTTTGTGAGGGCGGACTATCCCATAACTACCTAGAAAGGATTTCTAGCAGTTAAGCCTGAGGTATCTGGTTCCACTGGTTGACATAACTTCCTGGACGAGGCAGGTCTCAGATATGATTTCCTATTGCTGTGAAAAAGTGGAGAGAGGGAGAAGGAGGCTTGGCTTTGTGTGTGAGGGGATCCAAATCTTCCTTTGGGACCGCTGAGTCCTCTCACATTCTTAAAAACTGCAATTTTGATCACAACAAATATAGTCAGAAGTCAACACTGGCACATAGTGTAACGTTATAAAAAAGAAGACAGTGTTGGAGCTGAGCAGGATGTCTCCAAAATCTATGGGGCCGTTTGTGTGGTGAAGTGTCTGAAGGCCTGAAGTGACCTTTGAATTTTAACTATCATTGGACTGGTTTTCAATATTTCTTATTTGAAAGTGGTGTTCTTCATACCCACATCAATTGTTATGATGGGAATTTTCCAAAAGGATTGTGGTTTGGTCTAAATCTGGCAATCTTAACAGAAAGCTTTCTTATGTGCCATTGTCCAAAGCAACTAGAATTTGAGCTGGAAAGCTAGAGTTTACTTTGGAGACTAATGTATATTCCTGAGCTGCCTCAGCTGTAGCTAGTAGGTCTCTGTTGTTGTTACATGCATCTCCCACCTGTATTTTGAGCACTAGGTACCAAAACTGGGGCTCTGGTGTATATCCTGTGAATGTTTCACTCCCTGGTGTAGCAGGAAGGAATACAGCCTCCTCACATGGAAAGCTAACTCAAGGAGTTGAGGAGAAAGGTTAGTGAAATTTTGTTCTGTGTTGTTCTGGAACTGTTTGTTTTGGAGAGAGGGATTTATGGGTGGAAATGTGAATTCTGCATTCCCTTTGCTTTCTAACCCTGTCTAAGGATTGTGAAGATTTACAGGGTAGGAAACTCCTCTTGGATATAGGAGCTCTTTGTAGGAATGACTTGGTCTGCCTTTCTGTGCATTACTGCTTCGGTTAAAGCGTTGGCTGAAAGTCCTAGGAAGAGAGTAATAGCACATGTGAAGGAACATCTGTGCAGTGAAATTACCACAGCAGACATCTCCTTTTGGGCAAGGAGAGGAAGACTTGTCTGCTGAAGGGATCTTCTCCTGTAGTTTTGCTCAGAATGAATGACTCAAATTGAGAAATAAAAGATTTATTGCACACACACACACTCGAGTCAAACACAAGAGATCCTGTTCCTTGAGTTTCTTGAGCTTCCAGAGCAGTTGTATATTGGAGAGTGTGGAATGGCAACTGTATGACCAGACTCTGTAAGGGGTGTTACTGTCATCAGGCATCAAATGTCTTTTGAGGGAGTAACAGGCAGATCACATCTGCAGGACAACTTTTTCCTTGGTTTCAATCTCTAGGAGTGCTCCTGTGACCTGAGGCTATGTGCCATTGCATTTTGTTTCACATCGTCAGCTTTGAGAAACTGGAAAAACACCTTCTTGCGTGGTGGGTCGTTTGTCTATTAAGCTACAGGCAGCACCAGATAGCTTGTGTGCAGACTTCTTGCAGGTCATTTGGTGTTCAGTTTTAATTCAGTTCAGTGAGATTTTATTGGCCTGACAAGCTACCCTAGCACATGCACATGCTGAAAATTTAGCAAAATCACACCTACTAAAATTGCCCTCTTTTACAGGGCAATTTGTGAAGCCCTGGAAGCACTCAGGTAGCATGTTACAGTGTCAACAAAGGCTTTCTGAACTTATTGCTGCCACTGACCAATAAAAGCACTAAGACTTGAATAGATTCTATTTTTCACAGATAGCTTAAGTAATCATGTGATGGCACTTTCAAGTACTGAAGCGATTCTCTCCTGCTTTGGGGAAAACTTACGAAACTTAGTAATGTTTTATGATATCTGTGCTGAGCTCTCTGGGTACAGTATGTCAAATCTGCAGTAAGACTTTGACCTACTGGAAATCTCAGCCTCCTACAGACAATTTAGTCTTATAATATATGTAACAAATAGATACAAGTCTGATTTTATAGGGGCAGAAACTGAATTTATGCAAATTGAGTGATGTTTCATGGACCACCTTTAGCAAGACCCAGGAAGATACTAGATATATTTGAAGAACAGGTTCAGGAAAATAGTGTAACATGAGGTATATCCTTCTTAAGAAAGATTGACTTAGATGGAAACGTATCAAGGGATCAGACCTAGAGTTCATTGAAGTCAGGCTGATAGTATATTTGTAGGATGCCTCTTTGGATGTCTAGTTCAGTTGTGGTTATGCAGACAACATGGCCTACAAGAACTACAACCAGTACATCACCAAGGTTTATTGCATGTCTCAGAGGGAGATGGAATAGTGTTGAATAGTGTTGAATGAATAGTCTTTAACTTGGAGACCTTATAGCAGCCTTCCAGTATCTAACATGGTCCTACAAGAAAGCTTTTACAAGGGCAGATAGTGACCAGACAATACCAGGAAGGATAGGGCACATTGGTAACAGTTAATGGCAACTGCTAATTGCCTTCTTAAGCATCAGTTTTAACCATGTTAAAATGTGTCTCAGTGATTGTCCTATAAGTGGTATCATCAATGTGGTATTGGCACAGTCAACCAAACAGATCAGTAGGTTACCACAACTGACAGGGTGAAACAGCTGAGTGAAGGACCGGTAGGCAAAAATCTTTTAGAACTGTAATAAAAATGAAGTAAGTTGACATTGCTTGGTACTCATTGCCCACAATTCTCACAGCTCTGCTAGCTGGGATTTTCTTATTGTGTCCTAGAGGAAGGAATAACCTTATTCTTTTGACCCTTATGACTGTGAGCAGTTTGACTGAACTGACTGATGGCAGTGGGAATCCTCACAGGAGAAGTAAGTTGGGATCAGAACCATACAAAGGTCACTTTCTGCAAGGACTTTGCTCAAGTCTCACAGGGAAGTGTTGCAGGTAAGAACTGGAATGCATGGGTAGCTGCATGTGAAAGTTTGACCTGTATTTACTTGCAGTTCTTGACTTTTGCCAGTGTGGTTTGTCCTTTGCCTTTATATCCCCCGAATTCATGCACAATATTTTTAAGATATTAAAATATTATAGGTGTTTAGTAGCTAATTTGCAAATATTAATCTTCCCAGTTGTTACTACAAAAAATGGTTTTGGGAGAGGCGAATCGTTATTATGGACTGCCTGTATAAAACATAAACCAGCTAGTTTTCAGATACAAAACAGCTCCCATACCACTGTCTTCCAACTTTTAAAATGGCCAAACCAATGTTATTGAGAATCTGCTGAGATTCATCTTTACTTACTTGAAAGCCTGATGAAGACTCGTATGCAATATGACAGGCAGTTAAATCTCTGGGATGAGAGAATATCCTGTGTTTTAATGGAATTGCTTGAACAATCCTATAGCACTGCTTTATTCAGTTTTAATAGAGCTTTGCATTGTTTCCTCCATCCACAGTCTTTTGAACCCTAGTGCAGAAACTGTTTCCAGACGTTTACCCTCACACTCACTTAGTCTCAAGGGAAATTACCCTTATGATTGCTCCACATACATATCCTGGTTTATACTGATCTTTCTAATCTTGCACTCACTTTGTCTGCCTTGCACCATCCTCAGAAAACCACTATCCCTCATTTTCTCAGTGCATTTTCAGCCTTCATACTCTTTGCTAGTCTGTGGGAACCACAGTTCCTCCCATAGCGATGTTGCTCCAGACACACAAGCAGGATGTTTTCCATCCCCATTCAGATTCTGTCCACATGCATCCACCCTAATCTTTTGCTTATCTAATGCGGGTCCTTTGGGCAAAGTCTGAAATGAGGGTAAGTACTCAATGACTGGAAATGTGCCAGCATGCCTTCCATGCTATAGTCATTTATTAGATTTTAGGAAGAAATTTCCCAGCATATAATTATAGAGAGAGGCAGTGTCTATTTACTAGAAGTCCCACACTCTGATCTACCAGTTACAGGTGTTGCTGTAATACTACTATAATATGCACCTGTTATTTCATATAATGCCTCTTCACTAGTAATTCTAGTGTCCTTCTCAGGCCCTTGTGAAATCACACTCAAATGACAGCCACAAATGGTGCTGTTTAACTTTGCTCCACAGCCTGTGTACAGCTGAATGCTCACAGAGGTTTACTTTTTCTTCTCGCTACAGCAACTGTCCTTCATAAAGTTGCCTGTTCTTGCTCACTGCTAAACAAATGGAGGGCATGCTTTCAAAAGGAATGAGCAGAAAATAAGAGTCAGCATACTCACATGGCTCTCAGTTACTGTAATGGCTTTCAGAGAATGGCCAGGAGAATCTGGAAGGGCAGAGTAAGGAGCTGGAAGACAAATAAAGGGTTAAGAAGTATTGGGAAAAGCTATTAGTTTTATCCTTTTCCCTTGATACACATATGTAGACACCAAAAAGAGCGTAATTCCTGACAATACTGTATGGTGGTTGTTTTCCCACAACTTCACAAACTGATCAACATCAGTTTTTCATATAGCAAACAACTAGAAGAGCTACTATTGAGCATTGAATAACCTGGGATCTCAGAACCTGTTCCCACTCAGTAGGACTGTCATTCTCCCTTTTCCCTCAGGGATTGCAAAAGTGAGATAGAGTCCTGAATTCAGTATCTCTGGTCTTACTGACTCAATAACAGAAGTACAATTTCCTGGGTTTTAAAAGGTAGTTAGAGCTCTCCATTAGAACAGGTTTCAAAAGCAGAGTCAGAGAGAAATGCAGATAGGGGTTGGCAGCTACTAGCCTAATGACAGAACACATTTGTAGTGATGATAACTCATTATCCATGTAAATATAGTTCAGTAATTTTCAAGTAAACACAAAGAAATATGAAAAGAGAAGACAAACATAATATGTTTGGTAAGAAGAAAGGCCTAGACAAAGTCCACTTTTTTCTTCCTAATCCCTGGCTGTGAGCTACAGGCTGTTAATGTGCTCTAGCACATCTGTACACATTAAGACACTTGTAAATCCATGAGAAAAATCTTGCAAACTAGCCTGTTGTTTGAGGTTCTACCCTACTATTAGGCTATGTTGGCTAGTTAAAGAGAAGCCACTAATTTAGGTTGTTTATAAAGAAGCTTATTGTTGGTGGCTTTTGTGGAACACATCAAATGTAT
This sequence comes from Forpus xanthops, assembly GCA_032466535.1. Classification (NCBI taxonomy): domain Eukaryota; kingdom Metazoa; phylum Chordata; class Aves; order Psittaciformes; family Psittacidae; genus Forpus; species Forpus xanthops. Next base: position 4,239 of record JASSUY010003611.1, on the reverse strand, counting down.
AGTTTTCAGAGGCATGTTTTTTTTTTTTTTATTTAATTGTATGAAGCTCTCAGGTGGAAGAATCATAGAATCACAGAATAGTTAGGGTTAGAAAGGACCTTAAGGTCATCTAGTTCCAACCCCACTGCCATGGGCAGGGACACCTCCCACTAAACCATGTCACACAAGGCTATGTCTAACCTGGCCTTGAACACTGTCAGCGATGGAGAGAGCTTTTTGAATGAATATGATCTGGTTTATTGCCTTTACAAAAATTCATCTGGTCTAATCAGTCTTTTTCTGTCACTGTGGTAAAATAGGGTACATTCCAGTTATGTCACTTACTAGAGTATGAAGAATATAAAATGAGGCTCAGAGTCAATAAATCTGCAACACATAGAAATACGTCACTGTGTGGCTGATGTAATTTTCAGGAAATAGGTAAACACTGGAAAGATTCTGGGGCTATCATTTTAGTAAATCCACTGTTTTTAGAAGTCTTCAAGTTTGGAGCATCTACTTGAAATGGCTGAAACTTCAGTGAAGCAGCGCAGCAAAACCAGTGAATCCTTCAGATGTGAAAGATGGCTCCTTCACTAGGACAAGAAACATTTACAATGCTCCCGTACATCTTCCCAAGTGCTTCACATTTTGCTAAATATTTATAAGATCTTCACAGGTCCCCATGAAAGTTTTTTTTAGGAACCATTGATGACTTATTTTTTGTCTTAAGGACCTGCCCTTCTTAGTGTTTCTCCTCCTCAAATTCTGTTGAGACCAGAGTTCTTCCAAGATTGGGCCCTATGAGAGAATTTCTTCAATTCGTTAAACTGATGCTCTAGAAGTTGCTGAATTGTCTCTGTTGCCTTCATTGATGGCAATGGTAGCACGTCCTGCGTGTTCACCAAAATTGTCTGGTTGCCACGAACTGTGTATTTACAGTTACTCATCACCCCCACCTCCTCATTTCCTCATCACCACCACCACCTCAAGTAAAAAGGAAGCAGGAGTTGGTGATATTTTGTCGTGTTATTTTGCTCAGATTATAGGAAAGAGATGGTAACTGGAGAACTGATGGCAATGATACAGGTTACGTTCTTAAGCTTGCTGTCTGAGCAGGGTCCTTCACTTAGTAAATACACCAGACAGCTACTGCATAGTAGTTCAGAACATTGGAAAGGCCCAGGCTGTATCTGTCTCCTCTCCTATATTAGTTCATGTTTTTATCTTTAACTCCTTTCTGTTCCAAGTGGACTCTAAGACAGACTTTTCGAATATATATGTAAAAATTAGTTTGGTAACTTAATGCAGAGAAAATAAAAAAGGAATGAAATATTTGAGAATTGGGTTTGTTCTTTTCTGTACTGCTAGCACCATCTGTCCAGCTTTGTTGAACAGTATTAAGTAGCATTTTAGACCTAGAATCAAAACTTGCATCCATTTTTGGATAAACTGTAATTCCTAAATATTGGAAACCCTTACTACTCTGGGAAAAAGGAGAGCTCTGTAAAGGAATTTTTGGACCTATTGATGGTTGTGAATTGTTTTCCATGAGAGAGAGACTTCATGAAAGGTATGAGACTGACAGATAGTCATAACTGAACTAACCTGTTTATCCTTAGAAAATGCATTACATAGGCAACCGTTCCTTCACCACTAAGCTGCCTGCTAAGGTAACCACCTTGCTCTGCAGGAAACTTGACGTCTCACTATCCATTGTCCTTGTATCTGGCCTTGCCTAAAGGGACACCAGTGATGATCAAAGTGAGCTTGTCCATCAGAAAGAGATAGAAATTAACCATTTATCTTGAGCTTTTAAACAGCATATCTAAAAATAAGAATTAAAACCATCTCTTTTGAATATGTAACAGTAGTATATAGCAGAGAACAATAAACGTGATTCAAAGATTTATATCTTTGAATTAACTTGCGTTTCAATGCCTCTAATAAAGCAAACAAAAAGCCCCTGCATTCACAAATAAAGCTTTTTAATATCTTCATGCACATGCTGCCAGAACTTAGGAAAAATACAGCTCCTGCTTTAAAAAAATCCCATGGAATCACCCTTACTCTAGTGGTATGGTAACTATAAAAATAAATTGATAAATCAGAGGAATAGCCAGTCCAGCTCAGACCAAAGATCTATCTGGCTTGATATCCTGCCTGCAGCAGCAGCCAAAAGGAAGGCTATAACTGGAAAGACATGTCTCCTGGCCTTTAGTAACTTGCAGTTCATGGATTTCCTGTGTCTAGGGTTGTGTCTTTGTGTTTAAACTTTTATGTTTAAGAGTCCTCATTGGATTTCTTTCCCTATTAATTTGTCTAATAAATTTTTACTACCCACAGTATCTTAGGGTGCGAAATTCCACAGTGTGACTACAGCATGTGGAGAACCACCTTTGTTTTCAATATGTAGACAAACAGACTGTTCTTACTTTGCTTCTCTTTGCTCCTTTTTGCTTCTCCTGTTAATTTCTTGCACTATACAGTACATTAGGCAGAAGTCAATCATGCCAACACTTTCCAGGGACAGATTTAAAAAGCTCTGTCATTGCCTTGCAGGGTTGCTCCTCATTTAGTCACTCTCATGTTACCAAAGTTCCTCTGGCTTGATTTCTCTTTTCTTGAGGCAGGTTTTCCAGAACATGGTTTGTTTAGGGAAGCTTTTGTATTGCCCCCGTTTTGAGAGTGCTAGAAAATTATCCCTGCTGATAAAGTTGTGGTGCTCACTCCAGGATCTCAACACTTTATTCTTTCTGTTCTGTTCACCGTGGTACAGTCAGTGTCTGGAAAACTGTTGAGCTTTCCTGAGACTTATTCTTCCCTGTCTCTCATCCGAACACACGAGCATGCTTAATACTGCCAGTGAAGGTTTGAAGTTCAGATCTGACGACAGTGCTTTGAATTTCCGCATCAGAGTGAAAAACGCCACCAGCCTTATTCAGTTTTAGTGGTATCAAAAATACAAATTTACATGGGTGCTATTGAGACAGAAAAACTCAGCAGTATTTAGAGCCTTCCTTGTTGCTGTTTATTGTGTCACCACTTGGCACTTGCATTTAATACGTGTTTGGGATTCGTCTCACCCATTTTAGCATGCTCGTAGTGGAGCCCTTTACAACTGAGGGAATCACCCCAGGCTGTTAGGAGAGAAAGAAATACTTATAGAGCACAACTCACCAGCATTTGTGTTGTTTATTTTAGAACCAGTTTATGTACACCTTTCTTTCATTGGCTAATGAAACAGTCTCAACAATTAAATCAGTTAGACTTCCACAGTGTGGGTATCTACAGCTGGTTACATGAGTCATGATGTTATGGAGGAATTCTTTAATATTCATTGTTGTGGATGTAGAAACCTACAGCATTAGGAGGAAAATACTGGTTCTCATGTTCCACACTCACTGGTCTTTAGAAAAACATAAGCAGAGACTCCTGAGAGGCCCAGTTTATAGAGAAAATGGCTGTCAGTGGGAACAAGTAGAAAACATGTAAGCTCAAGATCTATGGAAGATGAAGCTCAATCAAATCAAGCCCTTCTTTATTGGACATCATGAATTTCATGTTGGCATATTTGAATTTTTCTTTCAACTCAGATGCAATCATGAAGTAGAAATAATTCTTCTCTCCTTGGCATCCACAGGGGTGTCCATGGACTAATCTATGGACTACTGTTCTTCTGTCGGGCTTCTTCCTTTACTTCAAAGCCAATGAGGCTCTAAACCTGTACTAAGTTTATGTAGAGAGTTCACAGAGAGTGCTTGACAGTTACCACATTTCATTTTCTTCTGTCTTGGAGAACTTAAAAAGGTCCCAGGGGTTTGTTATCCATGAAATTCCAACCTCAGTTTCAAAAGAGGTGCCAAAGAATTGGGGCTTCATCTTTTTAACTTCCTGTGCCTGTTTTTTTCTTTTGTTCACAATTGATATTTCTTGCAAAAATGTTTGTGCGTGTCATGCATTCAGTAGTGCCTGAGTCATAGAATCATAGAATAGTTAGGGTTGGAAAGGACCTTGAGATCATCCAGTTCCAACCCCACTGCCATGGGCAGGGACACCTCCCACTAAACCATGCCACCCAAGGCTATGCCCAGCCCGGCCTTGAACACTGCCAACAATGGAGCATCCACAACTTCCCTGGGCAACCCATTCCAGTGCCTCACCACCCACACAGTAAAGGATTTCTTCCTCAGATCCAATCTAAACTTCCCCTGTTTAAGTTTGAACCCGTTACCCCTTCTCCTATCACTACAGTCCTTC